>JAJSRV010000033.1:1185753-1292240 GCA_021527715.1 Neoseiulus cucumeris | reverse complement strand
AGAATGTGTCCAAGCTGTCTCTCTGAAGCCGCATCGAAGACGACGACGACGACAACACCACCGCAAGCCATATCACCATCATCACGAACAACACCCGCACCGCCGTCGTCGCAGCGAAAAGAAATTTTTCATAAATTGCCCTCAGAGCAAGGCGCGGCCTCATTTATTTCAAACTTTAAAATATCCCCATTTCCCTCGACGCTTGCTAGTTGCTTCGATGGATGGGTGGCAGACTCGGCGAGTTCCGTGGGCAGACAAACCGGCATAGAGAAGACAGCCAGTGTGTAGACGGCCGGAGTATGTCTGACCGAGTGTGTGTGAGTATGGATGTTGTCCGCACGGTGTGTTGTAATCTCATAACATGGCATCGCTCGCACCCTCTGGCCATTGATAACAAGATTTGCGGGGCGGCCAACGAGGCTTTTTTCCTTTCGTTTTTTTTTCGTATGCCGCAGTTGTTGTGGCTGGCCAGCGGCGCGGCGGCCGCGACAACTATGGAGGTGCTGCTCGCTTTTCCGAGTCGCCGGGAGTGAGTTCCACACTCAGCATTGTCGTGGGGCATCACGTGCGCGAGCCGACATCGACTCTGTCGCACGGGGTCATTTGCACACATGGATCCGCGCAACAGAAGTATAAACAAACGTCTCCCCCGTACCTCGTCGACAGCAGCGGAGACAAACATCGCTCATGATGATCCTCTCGTTGTTCTTTTTGTCGTTGCATTCCTCTAGCAGCCACACTTCCCTTCACTTACGGCCTACTCCGATTGTTGTCGGTTTCAGCTGCGGGGACTGGTAGTCAAGCCCCTGGATTGCTCAGCTTTCTTTATACTTACCTGGATATCCGGGTTTAATTTGTTGCCTCTTCGCAAAGAAACAATTCACTCTAGTGGAGCTACCGCCGCCGACTGAACCGCGAAACAACGGCGGGATTGAAAACATATGTTCCGTCACTTGGTCCACGATCGCTCTGATCGGAAGAACAGTGAAGAAAGAGCTTTATGACGAGATGGTCGACAATATCAGAAAGAACGAGATGTGGATGTGTATTTACATTTTGTACATGGAATCAACAATGGAGGGGTTACGGATTCACTTTCGACAGAAGGCGAGCTTTTTTGAGATCAAGAATTCCAGCAGTAAGGTCTTTAGGATCACGGGAACTTCTTGGTTTGGCGGTTTTCCAGCTTCATTTGGTTCGTGCGAGAATGAGATTTCAGGCTCTCTCAGTATGGATATCAGGTACATCACTTTGAACACAGTGTCGATGAAGACTTATAAAGCTAAGAATGGACTTCCGAGAGGTCAGCACCTATCTTCGGCACTTCACGTGCGGACTTGCATTGGTGTCAGTAGGGCAATATTGACGTTTGGTATCACAGAGTCAGCCAGCGTCTGGGCCTGAAGCCTAGTGCTCTGACTCCGGAGATGTTTTCCCTCCTCCCGTTCATGAGAGGTACGATGGCACAAGGTCGGGTATTTCTTCGGCCGTCCGGTACTAAAGCTTTACCCCCCCCCCCCGTAGAGTAAACTTAGCCTCACATGCCTGATGAGGGAACTTCACGTGCAAGAGGAGGGGATCGCATATTTGAAAGTTCCGACATGGAGATAAAATTTTACAGCACTACGTATCCAGTGAAGCAGAACGTCCAGTTGAAGGGAACTTCGAAGGGTCAACTTGGAGACGATTTGAGACTGTGAAGGCGCCGGATCTAGAGCGGGATAGCTCTCACGCAGGTCACCCCGTCCGGATTCCCAAAAGGGCAACTGATTTGAAACCAGACTCAAAATTGTAGAACTTTGCATACCCCCGCCGCCACTTCCCCTTCTCCGAGATTGACTTCGTTGACACATGCTGGACGCCGTTCCTGCAACCGGAGACGGCACAGATCCGTTCTCCTATTCCTGGTAACACGCCTTCGTAGTGCGAATCTTGTTTTACTCGTCCTCAAATTCCCAGCCCTCGCGGAATCAACTGGTTCTCGAAATTTTCTCGCTCCATCGATAACTTTCTAGACATTGAAGGTTCATGGACGTCAAGGTTCTTCTGCTGTTAAAAAACACGATGTTGGAGCTGAGTCCTTATTCCAGAGCTTGTTCGTGACATTTCATCCCCTGCAGACCCTTGTTTTTTCAATTTGTGGTATGGCTGATTCCGTTGAAGTCCGTGTAAGTGACTGGTTGAACCGAGAGCTGCTGCGTGGGCTGAGTGGAAGCAGCAACCGCGGCAGTCTACAAAAAGTGCCAATATCGAGCGGCCTCGCACATCTGCTAGTCATCACGGCTGTCCTTTGCATCTGCGCCCACGGGCACCGAGAAGGAAGAGACAACCCTTCATTCTGCCACCTTCGTTTCACACATCGTCTACCTCATCTGCAGTTTCGACGTGATATGCGAGGGATCAGCGCATTCGGTTCTCGCGAACATGACCCAATGAGTTCCTCGAGCGATCCATGCTGCTGTCAATATACGTGGATAATCGAGTGGCTAAGTGAATCCAGACCAATATTCCCGGACCGATTTTCCCTTCGGGTTTGCCCTCTCTCTCAACGGCCCCAATTTCGTTCGCTGGAACCGCGTTCCTTGCACTCAAGAAAGGGCTGCATCGACGCTGGAATTTCCATAAATATGAGTAGCAAGTATTCCGCGTGGGAGTGAAGAGTTTAAGGAGAAGGAGGGGATGAGGAGGGGCAGGACTGCGCGACGGAGGAATCGAAAACGCCTGAGGCAAAAGTTAATATCCCTCAAGACACAGCCTTTGGCAACAATTCAACTTTGTCAACTGTCAAAAAATCCTGCGAGGACGACCAGGAGGGAGAAAGAGCGGAAAAAAACAGAATATTCGACTGCGAATCGATGCAGGAATGCCGATGCATAATGCTCGCCCCCCAAATCTTGGAAATACCGAGGAGTTTTTCGTGAATTTTCGGGATCGCGAAGTTGATCCGCGAGACGTTGAAACGTCACGCTCAGTACAGCAGTAGCTGTGTGGACGGATAAGAACTCAGGGGGGACGATATTCTCACAGTTTAGTTGTGCGACCGCGGCACCTCTCGAGCTCGGTTGTGGTTTCTCCGTAGAAACTATAGTCCGAAATTTGCCAAGTTTGTTCGATGTGACATTAGCATTCGGCAGAATTGTTTATTCGTGCTCTATCGGAGAACGGCTTCCGATGGAGGGAGTAGGCGGACTCGCCAAAGCCCTGTGGGAAGCAAATCTTTACAGTGTATCGCTCGAGTGAAGAGCGCAGTGCAAAACTGGGAGGCGGTATTCAACCTTGTGAACACCATTTGGCAGGCAACCCCATCTTGGCTTGCCGACCGATTCAACACTCAAATCGAGCGACAGAGTCAGTATATGGATGACGAACTGAGTGAATTGTCGAGGTGGTGCTCGGCGGAAGAAACACAGGGAAAGAAATATCATCAACATCGGTAGCTGCTGCTGCACGCATGCTGCAACACGAGTTGCAATATGTTGCAAATGAGCTGTTTACGGGCCAAAGTTTGTAGCTGCTCGGAAGAGCTGTAACGTCAACACACGATCGTGCGGTGGCGGTTGGACCGCTCGCCGGATGACTTGATGCATAATAGCATACCTACTCGGAGCACCTCGTCACTCACCTGGATCTCTCACTCGTGCACTCGCTCGCTCGCTCGCTCGCTCGCTCGCGCGCCCGCTCGTTCGTTCGTTTGAGGCAAAGACCAGCCCCAAAACGACGCGAGCTCATTCAATAAGATTGATCACCGTTGGCGGAAATCACTTTCGAAACTGAATCAATTTTAGCTCCAAGCACTTCTACCGAATTTGAAAGGAGTCGAGCTGTTCACTTAGCTCGACGAGTGGTTTAACTTACCCACCTTTGTTGAATACATACGATCACACTTTCCCTAACTAATATAATCAAGCAACGGAGATAATCCTCAGCCTAAAGGAGTCTGGAGACTTCAAGTATCGAAGAATTTCTCCTCAGATTCTTCTCTTTATCCACATATCTGAGGTTCGCAGAGTTTGTATGTATTTGTGGCGCGAGTTGGATCTGAAAGTTTCTGGAACAGAAAGTAGAGTTTTCAGTTGATGTCAAAGTTGCACTCGGTCAGCGAGAGACACTTTTACGATGTGATCCGGCTCCAGCAGAGCAGAAAAGAGCTGTTTGAAGAATTTTGAAATTTCTACCTCTGAACGTTCGGACTTCGTTGGTGTCGCGACCAATGGCAACGAAGATATTGAGTTGAGCCGGGCGCTCGAAGCCGGAGCGGCCGTCCGGTCCGCTGGCGGGGGGACGAGCCGGTTGGCCGGCTAGTTTACTGGGTGGCACCGAATGAGAGAATGAGAAATACCGCGAGACGACTAGCTGTATGTATTTGTCCCCAGACAGCGATCAGAGGAACTTCCGTTTTGACGGCCGCATTTCCTGTTTTCAAAGCGCGGGATCGCTGTCCACGCCGGTTGGGAAGTGACCAACGCCACAGTGGCAACGAGGAAAGAAGAGGGAGCCGGGGAAGGCCAACGAGGAGGGGAACAGACACACACGCTGCTCCCATAGCAGCTTCCGTCTCAAGGTGGGACGAAACTTCCTGTGAAAGTTTGTATTTATCGTCACTAACCACTCTATTACCGACAGCACTCTGTAAACATGATGCGTGTCCGAGGCTGTGACATATGGTCGATGAATCGGTGCTCTCAAACGACTTCCATGCTAGAGTGCGTTGAGTTTCCTCGAGATGTTCAAATAAAAGGTGACGAAAGGAATAGGGGGACGATTCTTCCCGTGAAAGCATCTCTCAAACCGAACAGATTACTCGATGACCGAACTGAAGCTGTAATGAATTCCCGCCCTGACTTCACTCGGAACACATCTCAGTTCTCTTGGCAGAAGCGATTTTCGAAGAGCTCGATTTCTTCGTGCTGGCTCTCTCGAACAGGAAAAATATCAACAAATACATCTCTCGGTGTTTCTGTTCCCACTTCGGTGCTGTTGAAAGGTGTTTTATGTGGATAGCCTGCTTTTTGTGTGTTCGGGCTGTTTTCTTTTCCCTCGACGAAACCAAATGCCGTGGCTATAGTGCGAAGAAACAGCGAGGAGAAAAAAAATTCCCGGCGCCTTGACCAGACACCTCGACATTACGATCTCTGACCACCACCTGCAAGCTTGGGTTGAGGCCAGACTTGAAAGAGCTCCAATCCAGACGGCTGTGTGCGGATGCTTCACGCAATTTCCTCCGTCGGCTGTCGACAATGTTCACTGATTTCCGATAGTCTCTGCTGGCGCTTCAGGCGCTTGATGCTCACGTCCAAAAAAGGAAGCCATGCAGTCACAGGGAGTTCAAGCCCAAATGCATCTCAACGAGGCGAGAACACACTTGCTCACAGAACCGTGAAGCGCGGACGAAATGTGTTCCAGCGGCGGGTCTGTTGTTCTCGTGCTGCTGCCGCCGCCGCCGCCGCTACAGCTGCATTTGCAGAGTAGAACAGAGAGCCGCCACAAACATCATCAAGATTGAGACTTTTCGAGATAGCAGGATGCGTTCTTTTTTCCTTTTGTGCAGATTGGCACCGCCGCGCCGCCAGTTGCGGAAGGCGTGGCAGCCGCAGCGCGCGAACGTCGAGTGCAACCGCTAACCTAGTTGAACCTGAGTGAGACCACCTTGAGGCTCGTGTTTACGCCCGATTCGACAGAATCGTCTCTCGGTCGACGATTCTAGTTGAAAAAGACTCATTCAGGGTTTTGATGTGCGATCCTTCGAATTTGAGGGATCTTCAAGCAAGGTAGTCTCGCGGTTTGAACCACAGAACCGCTGACTTCATCAGTGGAGTGGATTTTTACCTGACGTGCGAGTAGTTCTTTGAAAGAGCGGAACAAAGTAATTCCTCTTCGCGAGTACGAGCCCGACTGCCGGGTATAATATTTACACCAGAGGCTTGCTTTTCTACTTTCTCGGGACCGAGATTGAACAATTATGTAGGAAACTGGGACTTTTTTTTATAGTTAGCGAGCTTGTCTTCCACCTGAGTTGGTCTAATTTTGCGGACAGGCGGTCGGTCGGTAGGCAGGCAGGCAGGCAAGCACCCAAGCAGTAGGCGTGATAGCTGAGCTAGTTCAGAACTGGCGAGTTCTCAACAGTCTACCTCTAAAGTTGTCCAATGGGCCGTGTGATTATTGGCTTCGATCCTGCGACTTTTATGGCTCTCTAAACCACCCGCAAGGAGTTCTCATTAGAGCGACTCGATCGAAAAAGGTGCATAGGTTTGTCAATTGTGGTCTCACTGCATCAAGACCGTAGAACGTTTTGCTCGTTGTGCAGGGGCGCCGTCTCTGTTTGCGGAATTCAAAACAGAATCTGATTCCTCACGTTAAGCAAATTATCCGACGAAACTCGACGAAAAGGCGACAAGTCGATGATAAAACATCAGAAACTTTGTTCGCAATCCGATGCACCTTTCCGCGAGCACCTAAGCTGCTCCTTCTGTGGTGGTGTCGAATGTCCTTCTCGTGTGAAAGATATACAATGCCACGTGAGTTTGGTGAGGGAGTCGACCAGGGAGCTGTATTCATCAGCCGTTATGGATATCGGTCCCGAACTCGATGCGGTCTCATCTCCTTTGACTCTGACCCCCGCTCTGACTCCGACCAAGGCTAAATTTGCGTTTGTTTCACGGCGAGCAAACAATTTCTAGGATAAAGAAGCGGAAAGGCGACCAAAACGAACGCGCGGCTTCTTCTCTTGGTCAACAAAGAATTTAGACATCCTGGAGGGAGTCGATCGGAATCTGCTCGCGGGCGTGTTCCGATCATCGAGAAGAAAGAGGCGGGAATTTTCGAGAAACGCGTTGATTTGAGGAAAAATAGGTTGATATTAGTTGTGATCTTTTCGAGATTGCCTCGATCCATGTCGATCTCCTTGCCCATTCCGGGGAGTGTTAGTTTTTCTTCTTGCCTTGAGAGTTCGCGCGCATTTCGCATGCAAAGCGAGCACGAACGCGCCCAGCCACGCCTTGCAACAACACAAAAATCCACCATGCAGAGTGGCTGAGCGAATGCATTCAAATGACATTAGCGCTGATGTGCGTGTTTGTGTTCTTCTCTTCAATCAGGACGCACCTACGGGACCGTCCCGCCTGGAAATATCTGGAGAGAAAGCTCGCTTTCCTCTCGGAGTCCATAATAAGCGGTTGGATCGATTCCAGTTGACGGTGGATTCAACTGGGTTGCACACGGTCATGAATCCATATGAAGAGGCGAGAATAAGAGAGGATTGAGCAATAAAAATAGCTTGCGAGCACACAACCTTCCCGATATTCCCGACTGGTCTCGGGTCCTATGACTCCTCTGGTGCTCCCGCGCCCGCCGCCATCGCCGACCGAGCGATCTCTCTTTGGCCATAAGTTCTCATCGGGGGTCGGGTTTCGACCTCAATGGACTCTGGTCGTATTACATTACACATTACAGATGGTCGACGGGGTGTATGCAACCCATGTAAGATCCCGTATCCGACCAACACTTACGCCTACTCGGACTAACAACAAATGGGTCAATCTGGCCATCGGCTCGATACGAACTCTTACGCATCAACGCTTGTTGAACCAGTTAGCCAACTACGAAACGACAACAAGCGGAACTGTCTCGTGCTCTGGTCATCCTTATCTGCGCAAATCGTTCACTCTTCGAACGCTGTCCAATTCCGTTCGAGACCAATCCACCGAAAGATTTCGGATGAAAGTCTGCTTCCGTGTCGACGCGCAGAGAGCCGATGGAGTACTCCATTCAGTCGGAAGGAAGAAGCTGCGGCGGCGGCCGCGGCAGAGTTGTTCGTTCGCATCGCACCAGGGGTAAGTGCATTACATCGGAGTTCGAGTGCAGCAGCAACTCTTTTTAAGATAGCTTCCAGCGGTTAAGTAGAGGAATCGAGCTACGTGCCCGACAGCTTCAACCCCCACCTCTGCACCAGTGATATTTGATACGGTGGACGGCTCTCAAAGTGCAATGAGTGCGGCGTTTGCAATCGTAAACCTCCTCACCATACACGACCGACATTCAGAGAGGCGTAATTCGGAGTTACAACGCTCGAATTCGGCAGAGGGTGCCTCGGGCTTTCGAATTGGTGTTCGGGGAGATCCGCATCGATCCGACAGGGTCGAATGAACAGCGCAAATCAGTTCATAATTTCGAGCGCACCGACAGTCAAGAGAGTGGCAGGCCGGCCGGCCGGCCGAGAGAGAGTGAGTGAGTGAGTTTGCTCCGGGACGCTTTCGTTCAGCGAATTCAGCGCACGATTGCAGCTCGATATTTGAGACTAAAAAAGCTAACTCGCTGACTTATTATACACTTATTTAGGAAACAGAATTCTAATTGAAGTCAACGAGACAAGCATTTGAGTCTATGTACATCGATCGTCGCGAGTTCAAGCACTTGAGCTCGCTCGGCTCCCACGCAGTCGTAGAGCAGACTGTTAGCATCAAACTAGGCGATAATGAAGCGGGACGTCTCAATTTCGATTTGATTTCTGGTACTGAGATAGCGGTGTACAACATGGAAAACCACTCATTAGTGGCGCTCAAAAACATATTTGTTGTTTCTTGTTGTCTCTGACTACGATCTCCGTGTTTGTTCTGAAATCGGCTGGAGTTTGAATCTCGGCTCTAGCCACGAGTCATTTTTGAATGAGTGATACATTCGGCAACGTCCAACGTTGTGGTACCGATTCGCGAGGTTTCTCGGGCTCCCGTATGGATGATGAACTACCAGTTCATATCTTTTGTTCGTTTTGCTAAACTCCGCAGGTCTCAGCATCCCCCGCGCGAGCTTAGCGAGCGGTATGCAAGGGTCTAAGAAGAAGTGAATGCAGGCTTTTCCGCGTCACTGCTTCGCCGACCGGTATTCAGTTGAATTATTAACCCTTGCTACGTGAGCTGAACTTTCTACGCACTCATTTCGGCTCGCCGTCCACTGGCATTCCCAGCGCTTCCCCTACAGAGACTGACACAGTGACTGACTTACTGAGTCACTGACTCTGTTTGTTCGACTCTCGAGATCTGTTTATGTGGAGCCAATTATGCTCCGGCATGGTTCAGCCCGGATACTCGGCCGAGGCTAGAGATGTACTCTACGGCCTTAACTCACAGACTCTGGCTTAGCTTCCTTACGAATTCAGTTCTGGGTGAGTTTTACGTCGGTCATCTGGAGATTCGCTGTATCTGGAACTCCTGGAGGAGATTCGGGTTCAAAGGCTGCCGAGGCTTCGCGAGGTCTCGAGGAGTCTCCGTTTGATCCAGTCGCGGGTTAATGAAGCATCGGACGCACGCCGAAGACGATGGAGGAACGATGGAGGACAAAGAGAGCGACGCTGACACCAACACCACCAGCGGCGGCAGCAGCATCAACAGCGGAGCTCTGACGGATCAGAATATTTCATCGTAGAGTGGTGTCGCCTTCGCTTTGCCTGGTGTCGCCTTGCCACTGCGGTGTCGTTTTTCGCGCGAACCACCTCATCGTTTGCAACTTGGGGCAGCAAAGAGCCAGCCGTCAAACCACTTAACTTCACTCCAGCCTTTCTTGCCTCTCCTTTATTGTCTGTCGAGGTTTCACATGATCAAGTCGAGTTGAGTGCCTAACCGCACCGCCATACACTTCTTGAACAATTTTTCATGATTCCGCACCTCAAAATCTCTTGATGAGGACACCATGGCAGAGGTATCGTTCATTCTGTTTTTCTCGTCCTCTTATGCGAGAATGGCGCGGCGACCCGAAAACGTGTCAAAGATGCCGTGGCTTGAGGGAAGTTGTTTGCTCTCGAGGTAACCTGTTCGAGAGGAGAACACGGGAACGCGGGGACATGCTTCTATCACACACAAAGAGCCCTCTTGAGCTCGCGGCATTCATTGTTCTATGATTCGGGCTCATACTCACTCACCGCAAACACACTCACACCTGACTAGTCCCCGAGAGAGCCAACCTTGAGGCCAAAGGCATCGGGGGGACTGTTTTTGCGAATTTTAAAAGACCACACATTCTCCATGGAGAATGGGGAATTGCATGGGTGAGAAATCGGGCGGGGGATCAGCAGCCGGGCAGGGACTTTGGATAAATGACAGCTTGCCACGCCGCACAGATAAGGTTACCACGACCACCTCCACTGGCGGCGCACACACACAGGGCGTCCGACCACAGATGGCAGCTCAGTTTGAGAAGTCGCATCAAAGTCTACATCAAAAAAAAAGAAGAAGTAAGAAAAAAGGTAGACAATATGCTCTCGATAACGCGCACCACAGTGATAAACGACTTCCCATTAACATAGATTAATAGGTGCGAGATAAATTTCACTGTCCAGAGCCAGCACGGCAAGGGCTGCGCAGTCGAAACGACTCTATTTCTTCCTTGTTCTCCTGACCGTTTGCTACTACTGATCAGGAGCTAAGCTTCTGCCCTTAGGAGAGCTCCGGTTTCCTTCTAAAACCGAACAAAATTGATTGCCGAGAGAAGGAAAGGGCTCAAGGTGCTCACCAGAGAGCACATCTAAACTATGATTGGTCATTGGAAACCGAGAAGTCAAGTTGATCATGAAAAGAAATCTCTCTCCAACGGGAAGAATGTAAGCGACCAAGTCAGTATTGCGGGGTTTCGGAGGAATATATCTTGGAAGCGGTCAAGGTTCTGCCCGTAGGTATTCTCCATGAGGTGGGTTGCCGAAATCATGAATTAATAGGGAAGCTGCGAAGGGAAATTATTGAAGTTCGGTGAGGAGGCGTTTGTCCCCCTCATTGTCAGTTGGGAAGAAAAAAGAGCAAATTCAGATCCTCGACAGCGGGAGCATGTCCTTCATATCCCACCAGCGGACATTCTTAAGCGAATGAGTCGGCAAGTGACATCTATGGCTCGCTAGTTCGCGAGTCACCCACTCTGACGGATCAGAGCTCAGGACGACTGGAGGAGCATCATCATCATCATCAGCTCCTATTGTGTGTTCGCGGTCGTAGTCGTCGAATGTTGAGCTTGTAATGTATTAATGTATTCACCCTTGGCCTTACTTGCGCTGCTGACTGACCGCTTTTTCATTGGTTGTTAATAAGGGCACACCTTTTCCTCTTTTTCCATTCGTCCTCAGTCTCCGAGAATCGAGAACTATGCCATCCCCATACGGCTCCACTCGACCACAAATTATTGTCGTCCGCGGGATCTCCAGCTTTTCCTCGAACAAGCCAACTCTCTGGAGTCGAAACACATCCAGGGATATCGTCAGTGACTTTCGGTTCCCTTGCCGCCACCATGGAGCTGTGTGACCTCATGAGGTGCGAAGTCTTTTCAGCTCGCTCTGTTCAATGTAATGTATTCCTCTCCCGAACTCGGTGCAGGGCTCAGCGGCGAATTTGTTGAAGAGGGTCAGTTCATATTCTCAAACAAATGTGTTTTGTACAAAGTTGGAACTCGATGCGACAGCCGTGGCACCGGGTGCAAAACAGCCTCGTGTAGGTGGCGTGCTGTTTTATTTTTCTCGTTCGTGGTCGCCATTTGAAAAATCACCCTCACGTGTTCAAAATTTTGGGCTCTGTTGATTTTGAAAAATCCCTCAACCGGCCAAATCAAACAGAGTCTCTCTAGCCGCCTTGTTGGGCTGTGCTGTCCTTAACACATACACACGCCGCTTCCACTGAGCGCAAAGCTTGCGATCTTAGTCATTTCCCAGTTTGGATTCGTCTTGCGGTTCGACCTTTGTATCCGGGGAGAAAGAAAGAACGATTCGAGATTTTCAGCCCGGACTCGCGTCAATCCCCGTGTGTGCCCCAGGGGAATCGACGTATCTCTGGTTCATGATCCTTGGTCAACGGAGCGCCGAACTTTCACTTCCAAAGCAAACTCTTCTACTTGACTACTTCCTGCGATTTACGAGAAAGATCTATTTGATGCAGGTTGAAAGTCAGGACGAGGCGAGAGACCGCTGGGTGTCGGTGGTCGGTTGGTTTGTTCGTTGTTGCTCTCTCTTTCCGCGGCCAGAGTGCAAAAGAGCTCAAACTCTTATGTCATACAGCTGGTCGAGCACGCTCCCAATTAGAATCCTGTGGCTGGGTCGGGAACATGGGGTACATTTGTAACTGAACAAACTCAAGCGGGTTCCCACTCCGGAGTCGAAGGGGTGTCAGCCTTGCATCTCGAGTGAGTCCTCCTGCAAGCACCAACTCTATGTAGATACCAGCTATTCATCCATCCATCCATCGAACGAGCCGGTTCTGAAATGTGAAAGGCTATCATCCATCCACCCTGTTGTGATTCGGAGAGGCGCTTGTGTGTGCCGCGGCACTCATAAATCGTTTGCATCGTACACCTTGTAGTCGTCGTCATATAATATAATGCCTAGTTCAGAGGCAACAAGGCTCACTCGAGACGGCGATAAGCGAGCTGAAATCCGAGCATTCATGAAGCTAGCCAATACATGTCGAAGATATCCTATTGCATCAGTCGGATTTCTTCTCGCCCTCCCGCGCATGCTTGTACCTAACTCGGTGTCTTCCATTTGTGGGTTGAGAAAGTTCGCACGGATGGTGACACTCAGACAGAAGTTTATTGGATCATTTCGAAATATTGTTCTTAGAAAAACACAATCAAATATAACAACTACAGGAGGTGGCAGACGCTATTCTCTGATATTTTTCATGAAGTCCATCATCGGTACTTGATCGTCATGGACGTCTTCGTTATTCTCATATATCATCATCATCATCATCATAATCACGATCCTCATTATTACGGGTAGATCAGCACTATCGTCGCGGTGGTCGATATCAATGTCATTCTCGTGTTGACTTCATCGTTTTATTCAAAGCCATCGGCACCGTCCCCTGGTGAGGGAGGCTGATGGAGAACAAGGAATCTGGGTGACGGATGAATCGAAGAAAAACGAAATCGAAGAGAAACGAAATCAAAACCACTGCAATCCGAACAAAACTCTCGTCGCCCCTCCACAACTAGTGAAGACGGTTGGTGTGTCCCCGGTCCAGAGGTCTGCGCACAGATCCGCTCACCACCATCTAACTGGCATATGATACAAACGGAAGTCCAAGTTCCACCATGTGAGCAATTCAACTTGAGATGATGCATCGATCGATTGCTCGCCCGCTCGTCGGGTCGGGTCGATCTCGAGATCGATCGATCGATCGATCTATTACTTATTCGTTCATTCCGATGAGATAAAATCCTAGATTGCGAATTTAAGATCTCGGATCGCTGAGTGGATCGAAGGTGGATCAGAGACTTTACTTTGCCAACGGAAGATTATTCATCGAGAATCATTCACCTGAACAGCTCCGAACAACGAGTCCAACAATATTTAGATGACAGCAATAATGATCGTTAAATCACGCAATGGTGATCGCACGAGGTGAATGGATGTACGAGCGAGTAGAAGAATATTCGGGCAATGACAGTGAAAGTTGGAGTGGGTACGTCGGGCTTGACCAAGAATTCCACGGTGGCTTAAAATTCGAGATCGGCCACCTTCGTCATAGCCCGCCATCTGCCCGCTTTGCTTGTTTATGCAAACTTGCCTCAGTGTGTGTGTGTGTGTGTCGTGTTTCTTTCCACAAGTGTGATTATCAATTCATTCATAATATTTATATTTGTATATGTATATCCGTATGTATACGCGAGTGTAGGTGTTCGAATAAATAGCGAGAAA
The DNA here is from genome assembly GCA_021527715.1 of Neoseiulus cucumeris. Classification (NCBI taxonomy): domain Eukaryota; kingdom Metazoa; phylum Arthropoda; class Arachnida; order Mesostigmata; family Phytoseiidae; genus Neoseiulus; species Neoseiulus cucumeris. The sequence goes on along the minus strand of JAJSRV010000033.1, from coordinate 1,278,574 downwards.
GGAAAAAACGAATCTTCGGTTGGCAAAGTCCGTTTTGGTGACACTGTAGCACAAACTTATATTACGTAGACTCTCATAGTGATTGTGCGGCGATCGCCGCCGATATGCCTTGAATTGATTTTACTACCAGCTTAATTAGTCCCCTACGGAATATATATTCGTAGATAATTTCTCATTATTGGGTTTCGTTCCGACTTTTTAACCGACCTCGTCGCGCTCGTTTCTCTTTCGTCTGCTCCTCTTTTCCGCTGAAGAACTTTGTAAGTTTTTCTCTCTGTTTCTTGCCCTCGAGTAGGTTTGATTCAAGCCGTGCTCGCGGTGCGGTCATGTCAGCACTCACAAGCGTCGAGTCGCGGGCGAGCCCTAATCATAGAAGTAGTAAAATCGGTAATAGTGACAGTAGCAGTATCAGTAGTAGGAGTAATAGCAGTTGAATAGAAATGGGTATCTCGTACCGGTAGCGATGACAGTAACAAGTATTTTTTTCGTAATTTCTTCGCTTCGTTGATTTGGATCGGCTATCCTGGACCAAGTTTTGTATTCGATCTCTTCCTCCAAGACGAAAACTCGATCAGAGTTTTGAGATTCCCTGTCTCCGCTTTTCCGAATGAGCTTTCAGAGTATAGAAAATGTTAATAAGAAATGAGTCGAAAGGAAGGTAAAGCTATAATAACAGTTCGAGTTTGTCTGCACTCGCATACCGGTACTCAATTCGGTGGTGACGCGACATTTGTCATCCATTTGAATTTGAATTGTCCATAGCGTGGTTTTCGAGAAGGTTTTTGGTGAACATTTTTTTTTCTATCAGTTGTTCATATCTTACACGAAGGTTCCATGCGTTCACTTCTGTGGGTTAATGGTACGAGGATTGCGTCATCGAAGACTTCCTCTGCTAGCTACAGTCGCACGCTCACATCAGGAAACACCACGCGGATTCGGAGTTGAGGTCCGGACCGTCAAGCTGAGAAACTCGCTCGGAGCAGACATCGAAATCAGGGAACTTCAGAATGCTTCCTAATGGTTCAAATTTTGCTTTGGGTACGGTGAGGAATAAGGAGGATCTCGATCGAAAGTTTTTCGAACAGTACACATATTTACATTTTCCGACATTGGAACCAGTGTTTCAGAGTGAGAAATAGCTGTTCTAGACGTGAATCCGCTGTCATTGTTGTTGAAGTTGTCGTAACAGAAGACTTTCAGAGTGAGAGAAAGTTATTTCGTTCGTTCTTTTTTCTTCCTATGAACTCGCTCCATGCCGACTCCGTTTGTTTCAAACCATGAGGACCTTCACGGGTGCTCGGACGCCGCGATTATCCATAAGCTCTCAGACACTCTCCATAATGGTCATTCGCTTTAGCTTTGGCACGCGTTGGGGGATTGGGCGTAGAGGTCGCGAGGCTTCGCGTCGTGCCCCTGACTCTTGCCCGCTTATACCTCGCGTCTCGTTGGGACTCGTATGATTGGTCGCGATGGTGCTCTTCAATCATGTGATCGTTGTCGACACTTGACGCGAAGCATAGTTTTCATCTTCCGTTTATTGCACTGTACACACATCGTCCGTCTGCTAATCGGCTTTCTGTGAAAACACATCCAGCACAAATTCTTAAAACGTAGAACTAATACTTGAGAGATATCACGGTGCTCCGATTCCACGAAGCTGTGGTACGATGATGATGATTATGAAGAAGTGGAAGAAATAGTAGGAGTAGAATATTCTACAGAGTTTCTGCTTTCAGATGGAGTTTGTTCCTCTGGTAGCGGCGGCTCGAATGGAAACCGTTGAGGATGACGTAGACGAGGTGGAGCGTAGATAGACTTCGGACTTGTGGGTCGAGGATTCGTCTGCTGTTCGTTTCCTCTCTTCTCCACATCTCCTCTCTTATTACTGGTGTTGTAGGTGGTTTAGATTACTTCATTCGGTTAACACGTTTTTCTTCGGCTGGGCTACAGACCTCATTCGATGGCCTTCAATGGGAGAGGCGCGGATCGAGGAAAAAATCGCTTTTGGACTTTGCTTTTCTCGTCCACCCAGCGGACTAGTTTGAGTCTCGGTCCGCGCGCACTCCCGACAAGGTTTGACGTCATCGTGAAGTGATCACGTGTCGTGGCGATGAGAATTTCGTCGATACGATCTTCACTTCACTTGCTAACTGTCGTATTGTTGTTGTTGTTGTTGTTGTTGCCGCTGCTGCTGCTGCTGTTGTTGCTGCTGCTGCTGCTGCTGCTACTGTTCCCGCTGCTGTTGGTACCCTGCTTAGCCGGCGTGCTGACGCCACCGCCCATTGAATCCCTAGAAATGATGGTCGCCGCGTCCGTTTCTTTCTTGATTCGTTTTGCAGATCGTTCCGGACTTGACGGAGCGGGCGGGGGGGTTTCGGTCACGCCAGGACGCCAAATGGGTGCTGGCGAGGAAGCTCCTTGCGAGTTGCTACACGCAGGAGACGACGGTGGCGATGAGGCGGGTGGAGCCACCGGTGACGGTAGGGTACTCAACAGAGCGCTCCACGGGTCCAAACCTTGAGTCGATGAGGGTCACTGAATCTGCATGTAGGGCCAGTTGAAGGAGTTCCCTGGAAAACGGAACAAAGAAGAGGAGGAATTAATAACGCATCAATGAAGTGACCGTACTCTACGAGGCTAAGGATCAAGGGGTGGATCAAGGGCCCACAACTGTTCATCGCCAACATCATCATCATCATCAAAGCATGCTGTTTTCGATACGAAAGAAACGAGAGCGAATCTCCACGAAAACCCCAGTAGAGTTTCAGGGTTCGGGGCGTTTGCCATGGCCGGGAAACGACGAGAGTTGGTTGGACATGATTCGACGATGATGAACGAAAATGCAGATTTTTCGGTGGAGGAGAGCAAAGTGGACGATTCATAATTGATGGTTTCGATCTGCGTTGCAACTCACCAGCTAAAGGCATGCTTGTGCTTGTTGGGTACTCACCCAATAGCATGTCCCTTATCAAAGTCTCGATCGATGTTTTGCCAACAAGACGTACAAAGAACAAGTGCTCTATCGTCTGGGAGCTCACGGTGCGAAGTGATGGCAGTCGAAGAAGTAGTTTGCCGAATCGCGAAGGTTGCTGAGGATACTGATTCCGACAGTATTCCTCGAGAGCGCATTGGCTCTTCTCCTGAAGACTTTCCACCTGCGTGACATCCGTTAACGCGCAAGCATCTGCAAAGAAGAATAAAGAAACGCAATTAGGAAAGCCGGACAGCGTTTCTCAACAATGAAAGCTCGCTGACGACGATGACTTCGCCGATCTTGTTGATGGTCCACATAGAACGCGATGGCAGCAACAACAACAGCAGCGGCAGCAATGGCGACAAACTTAACCAGTTGACTAATGACGTCTAGTGTCGCCGCAGTCTGGCTCGGAGGTGAATTTTGATGGAGCGAAAGAAAAAGTGTTGCTGCATCACATTCGAGCCGTCGCGTCGGCGATGCCGAAACAATGCCGCCCGTCACCCCCGGGAACGGTGTTTCCGCCGCCGCGGATCATCAAAATGATGACCATAGAACCTCACGACTGGCTTACCGAGCGTTTGCGCAGCAAACGGCCAGCCGTGCTTCGGCAGCAATAATTGCGTCTTGGCTCGATTAAGCAGCGTTTTGAATTTGCACGGCGCGAGCTGTTGTCCCTGTCGTCGGTGATGTCACATCGTGTCTGGCACTAAGTATCAGCCACGAGCCTCAACTAAAATAGCCTTTCACGTCTAGACTGAGAATCGCAGGCTCAAATACCCTGCGTTCTCCTTCTCGTCCTGTTGTCGATCGTGGACTAGTTGTGCTTTCCCTCATTTTGCTATTGCTACGGAAACAGTTAGAATCGAGATCGCGCACTGTTGGTAAGCGTTGCCAATCTGACTTTAATTGCCCACAATCTTAGAGAACGAGCACTTGGGAAGCGGCTTTCGTATCATTTGCCACAGCAGCGCTAGCGGCGGAGGAAGCGCTGCATCATCATCATCATCATCTGGCAGCCGCGTCAGCTGCCAACTTCGATCGAAGTGAACTACTTGAAATGAATCCATAAACATAAAATGAAGATAGGCGCGAAGGAGCGTCGTGTTTTCGAACTGGTATTCTTGCGCTTCATCCGCAGTGGCGGCTCTAGAGGAGAAGAAGGAGCCGGCTAAGCCCAAGGTCTTCATTTAGCAAAGCCGCCGGCACTCCTTTCCATAAAATTCTTCGGAACACTCATTCCGTCCGGAATACTTCGTCGCTTTTTCTTCTCCCCTGCTCCTTCAGAACGGCGTAGATCTAATCGCTTTATGTTCTAGTCGTCATTAGTGCGCACGCGCCTATATCGTGTCAGGAATCTCGCGCATAACGAAAAACCAGAGAAAAGTAGACGCATGATAATCATTCTGATAATTATGTCGTTCAACCACAGAACTAGTCAGAACGGACTGCTTTGCGGATCCTGTTCCTTCGGATGCTCGAGGAGTTGCAGATCGCCGAGCTTTCAGTTCGAGAATTCCGATATTTGCACAGTACCTCGCTTTTGAAACTGTTATAGATGTAGAGGGAACAGGCAAACGAGTGACTGCTGATGTATGAAGATCGGGTTTGATTTAGTCGAACTTTTTTCTCAACTTTTTTCTCCCCGAATAAATATATTTGCCCGAGGCGTCCGCACTGGATGCTGAAGGGTTCTTGAGAGAAATATCCTGCCTCGAGCTTTTCAAACTCTTTTTTTTGTTCCGTCGAAGTCCCGTAATCCCCTCAGGTAAATCTGTAGCCTGGCCTGTCATATGCATTCCTGGATTTTCGTCAGTTGATGCCATCGGACCGATGCCTCTCGACAAAACGCTCGATGTCTACCTCCGGAAAACCCTTCGTCTCCCCAGAGGTGGTCGAACATCGTTTCCGACAGAGCAGAAATTACCGAAACATGTTTCGCTCTTCGATTCCTTCATTTTCGACGAGAAATGCGTTCGCGGAAAGAATTCCTGAATCAGGATGCTTGCGATCTTGTGGCTGACTTATTCCCCTGCCGAAGGATGAACGAAGTCGACAACCACGACAGGCGATGGAAGCTGTCACGGGGGAAAACGTGAGATGAGAAACGCAAGGCTTGAAAGAAACCCGAAAAGCGGCTCATTGTGGGATCCACAGGATCCGCGTTTCCCTAATGAGTTCGTAGGTAGCTCATCTTTCGCTGTGTACCCTTCAACCTCTGGGAGTTGTGGATGGAATGGATCAACGTGCAAATAGTCTCTTTTTATCTTTTCTCGCGCTCAGTCAACATCGGGGTTCGAATCTCATCATTCCAGATTTGCTTTAGATATCGAAGGAAGAGGGAGAGGGGGAAAAAAACGACCGAGCTCGAACCGCGACACTTGAGAGGTGCCGCATATGGATCCGACTGTTTCTTAGTATGTCTTGTGTGTGTGTGTAGTTTCTCGGTCGCGTTCGTGTCAATATAAAAACCCGGTATGCGAACTTGTTCATTAGCAAGAGATGGCACCTCATCGAACGCCGACGAGCCCTCGAGTCCGAGTTCCGAGGGCGATCATATGAAACCGCACGAAACCAATCATGGAGCCTTTGATCAGAGGTCGTGAAGTGCGAAGCCTGCTCGCTCCACATCCGAAGATATCGTCCCCTGCTCTTATGCTGCTCCGCGTTTTCCTCTCGTTTGAATTCTTCCACAACCCCCACCCCCCTCTCCCCCAAATCCACTTGACGAGCTAAAAAGGAAAGTCCCGCTGCGCTCTGTCGAGCAGGTGCGCGAGGACAAGCGACAAGGACTCTCTTATGTATGATGTCGGCCACAAGCATCAACCTCCACTGTATCATCAATGTTATTGAGTTAACGCCGGTCGTTTCCGATGCTTCGACTCTCGTCTGACTCAAATCCTCACAAGCTGCTTGAAGACCTTCCACGATTCGAGCTCTCAGTCGAGGATTTGGATCCATTGGTGCCGCTTCGATGGTGGTCGTTGTCAAGAACGAGTATATCGACGACACTCACTTAGTCCTTAGGAGAAAGCGTCCAGGTGTCGAGTATCGAAACCCAGCGAACGCATCCACGAAGATAACGGCCGGCGTTGTCGTCTACGTCGACGACAGCGACGACGCGAAGGAATGATGTCTTTCAGGAAAGAGGCAAAGGAAAAAAACGACCGCAATTTATATTCACTCATTATCACGTAGATTAGATATGCTATGTTGTTGATCGATGTTGGCGGTGTCACGACGCGCAGCTCCGCTTGTTCGACCGCTCGTCCACCCGTCGCTTCGTTCGTTCGTCCATCCGTTCGCTCGTTCGTTAATGTGGCTTGATTGTTAACCCACATCGCACAAACCTCCCCCGCGTCCTGTGACCCCGGAAAACAGCAGAGTAATTGCAATAACACATCGAGCCAGCCCGCCAAGCGAGCATCGACCACCACACCATCAACATCCACGTCAACAACAGCAGCCGCAGCTGTATCCACTAACCACTCCTCATCGGTGATGGTGTAGCTTCAGGTTTGCGTCGATCCGAAAAATTATTCTCAGGGAAATCATTCCTTTCGTCGGTCCGGTTACCCGATGTCTCGCAGGAGGTCTAGGAGCGGAGGGATCGGAAGGAGCGTCGAAGGTTCGGAGCCGAAAAGATCAGAACGAATGCTTGTGAATGTGCATGTACGTCGACGATGCGCGGGATGTTTCATTTTCGTTGAAAAGTGAAGAAATCTCCCCTGGAATTCCCGGTGAGGAAAGGCGCTAATCCGCTAGTTCCGATCTTGAATCCTTTTTCAGTCTGTTGCAAAACGAGGTGTGATCTCGTCGCAACTTCGTTGGCAGCGGAATCAGCGCCGTCGTTCCTCTCGGCCCGGAGATATATTCCATCGAAAGATAGTAAACCAGCGGTCGCCACGAGGAAAAACTGCCGAGACGTTCGAATTTTGTTTTGAAGCTGCTACTTTTAGCACACACACACGCAGACAAACAGACGCACTATTGACGATTTGCGGCGGCTTTGACCTCTGGGCTGCTGGTGCCGGGTGTGCTGGTGCCGGAGAGAAATTTTGTGCTTCAGATGAAATGATCACCGAAGGCATCGCCGTCGTCGTTTGAACCGGCCGGTGGTGATTGATTTAGTTTTCAAGATCGACTGTAACCAGTCTAGATAATTGAGTGGATCGGCGACTTGAAGTCTCGATGGGGCATCAATCAAAAACTGGAAATTCATCATTTCCAGTGAAGAACAAGCGACGGCGACTTGAGTTCTCAAAATGATCCCAATGATGAACACAGTCTTCGACGACTCTCGCAATCGCGTGTTGTAGTCCGTTTAGTCATCCGAGAAAAGAACAAAAATGAAAAGAGGAAGCGGAAAAATAAAGTTCAACCGCGTCACAAGACAAGCGGAACGCCAACAGACCCGCTTCTAGATCCTCCTCCTAGTTCGGCTTCGGAGTGAATTCGGGACCCAGTTGGCTCTTTCTGTTTCCAGCCAACGGAGTCGTCTGATTGTCAAGCTAGCTGCGCATGGATGTTATTGGCTAATGTATCGTCGCTTCGACGAGCGATGGGGAAAACGGTAAACATGGAAGACACCGCAAACGTTCATTCGGTCCATGGATCGTGATGGTGATTCGTTCTTCGACTCGACGCCGGCCGCCGGCTCCGGTCGAAAGCCGAAGCCGTGGGTTAAAGGGAAGAACCACTGTTTACGCCCGATGTTCAATGAGCAGGCCACCAATTCGCTCGAAAGTCCTCAGTTTCTTTTCGTTCTTCAATTTTTTCTGGGCTGCTTTCTGACGATTTCGATTCCTCTACCTTCTGGTGGAGAATCCTAGTGAACAGTCCGTACGGCTGCCTCGCTTCGGTTTGTTGCGAATCCCAGTGAGCGTGTGGCTCCATATCTCGGTTTGGTCGGTCGGTCGGTCGGTCGGCCGGCCGGCCGGTGAGAGACAGGCGAGCAGGCTGACTCGCCTGCTTGGCTGGTTAGATTCTTGGCAGAAGTCGTGACCCACGCCATAGCACCCCGATTGTCGGCTCGCCTCGAAAAATTCCACAACAATGTGTGGTGACTCCATTCTGGTTGTCTGTCGGATTTTCTGTCCGCCGCCGCGCCGGCCGGTTCATTCGTTTTGCCCGTCGGATGTAGGCACTTCGGCGGCAAGGAGTGCTGGACGCGCACAAGGAGTGCTCATCGCGATATCGACTCCGATCTTCTGCTCGTCCGGAAACCACCGAGGCACTCTCATTTACTTCTTCAAGCAATGTGTTCAACCTTGTTTGCTCGCTTTCGAAGTCGATACATCTGGCAAGAAGCAACGGTTCCCTGTTGCGAGATCGCAAACACTCTACAAATCTTCTACCTTTCTCACTCTACCCCACCCTGCGGACAAACGAAGCCACACGCAGGGTGTCACCGGAAACCTCGCGTCACTTCCGTTTGTTGTTGCGCTGCTCTTGGTGCTTATAAGCAACGGAAATGGAGCACTAATTTGACGACAGAACGTCCCTTAAGGCTAAAATTTGTGTCGCCGCGGCGACTAAATCTCTTGCCCACGCTACACTGTGCGAACCCGCGTGAGTTTGTCCGTTCGGTCGGTCGGTCGGTCGGTCGGTCGGTCGAGGGATATGAACGTGCGTGGTGTATGAGTGCGTTTGACAGGCTTTCCATGGCTGCTGCTGCTGCTGCTCCGGTGGATTATTTGCCAGCAAGAATTAATTGGACAAAAACGCGTGTGCATTGTTTATTGTGTTATTGTATTTAGCACGACGCCGACGACAACGACAACGGTTGCCGCAACCACCGGCATGAGCAGCCGCTTCGTAATTTACTCGCGTAGTGTTACCGCTGACCAGTCATCAGTCCACTCGATCAGGCGGGCACGCACAACGTCGAGAAGACAGCCTTGTAGCCGGCAATGTGACAGAGTCTTAATGAACACCACGACCGTACAAACAAAGAGCAGGGGGTTACCGCGGGAAAAATAAGAAGAACACATGCGTTGGGGAGCGATCGATCGATCGATCGATCGATCGATCCATCGATTCATGATGCCCCGATGGATTAAGACATCAGATCGCAAAGAAAGCTGGGCGATCGGGAGCGGGAGTATGTAGGTGTCGTCCCAAAAGGTCAGCACCGCACCGTTCCGCACTTCTGATGAGTGGAAAAGTTCCAGGAATGGCACCGAAATCAGTTCCGGATCGTTCGAGCTCAGTGGAAAGTGTGGAACTACATACATGTGTTCCGAGTACAGTACAAGGGCAGCAGGGGCGGCAAGTCCATCCATTAGGTTGGTCGTTTTTGACGGGTGGGGGTCAAGTGTGTGAAGCGATTTTTCAGAGACCATTTTCCGTGTCTCTTTCAGCAAGGGTCGTCGAGGCGAGACGTTATTAATTATCGGAGAGACACCGCGCCATACACACAGCCATCCAGTCTGCCGGGCGACCGCGAAGCCCGCGAGAGAAAGGCCGCCAACAAGAAATGTGTGTTCGTATCTTCGAACACACCCCGAGCTTGCTTAGAATATGAAAGCTTCTGTGTGATCTTTGGACTTCTCGTTCGTTCGTTCGTTCGCTGCTTCTGTTGGTTGTGCTGGCGGTGGTTGTCGCCGTCGCCGCTGCAGCTATAGTGTTGAAGAAAAAAAAGATATGGTCATTTGGAGAAAGCGACAAACGCCATGGTCGTCGTTGCTGCGCCGCCGCCGCCGCCGCAGCCATCAAACACATATCAGAGACAGCGTCGGGTCGTCCGTTCGCTCGGTCGGTCGGTCGGTCGGTCGGTTGGGGTGCATCAGTGAGGTCTTCGAGTCCATTTTTCTGCTCACTTGAACATATCATGAAGCCTTGGGCCAGCCATCCAAGCAGCGTAGAGAGATGGGGCGACCCTCGATAGAGATGCCGTACGCTTGCAACAATATACCGAGCGGCAAGCTGCATATCTAAGTCGAGCCGAGTCAAGCGATAAACCTTCTGAGGGCGAAGGTACCCTTGGCGCTATCACTCGAGTTCAGATGTGAGCTGCGTAGAGGTGTTTTGAGGCGAGGTTTTGCTTGCCGCAAGCGACCCACCCTCAACCAAGCTCTAGGATTCCACAAGTCCAATGCGCAGCCCGATGCCAAGCGAGAGACAAACCGAGAGCGACGGCCAGCCTACTGACTGACTGACTTGAAATCTATGAAAGGAGAAGAAAGCCGCGACACGGGTCGTCTCCTCTTGACGCCAACCGGAGGAAGGAGCACTGGTGGTAAGAGGGCAAGACGGAGCTCAGAGAGTAAGCAAGATGGATCGCACAACAAACAACAACTGTCCATACGAGTGAACAATATGCGCGTCGTCTCGTCGAACAACCGCTCATCTCGAGGAAGTTCATGCCCCCGTTGTTCGTGAAGTCGCGTTTCGCATGGACAGGATCCCACGGACTTCTCGGACTTCCGATTGAACCTGAGTTTTAGGAGAAGAATGACGAATGACGCCTGTTCGGTCACTGGCGGTAACACGATCGTGTCGGAAAACGCAATGATCTGTCTGTGCCGTGGTCGGTGGCGAAGACTTGGCCGAGTTGTTAAGGTCGCCGCCGCTGTAAACGATGTGTCTATCTTCTGGTTTGATGAAGTAGGAGTATCAGCCACAGCAGAAGCGGTAAAAGGAGACCCGAACCGAGACAAGCCAGAGGATGACTTAGGAATGACAGAAGTGGTCGCAGGGCCGAAATTGTCTAAAAATCCGCGCCGCAGCTCCCGAACGACGACGGCGAATGAGGCCATTAAGTTTGAGGCTTCAAGTTTTTTGCTATCCGAGCGGGCCGCTGGCGAGTCAGTTAGTCCTCACTCATTTCGTCCGACCGGCCCTACGTTCGTCAAGTGCTACGCGAGGGACAACTATCATCCGACAAAGCGGCGGGACTTATTGGTTGGGCTGCGGTTACGGCGACCGCTATGGCGACGGTGGCAAGGGATGATGCGTTCAGATACTTCGGAGGACTCGCATGACTGTCTGCTTGCCTCTCCGACTGCTTACCTGCTGCTTGTGGCATAGCGTACCGAACAGCTCGGGGTCACGACGGGGGACTGACCCCAAAACTGAGAGGCAGGCGAGCTAGCAGTGCTAAGTTACCTTTTTATCGCACGCGTCTACTAACGTCTCTGCTGCTGCTGCTGCTGTTGCTGCTTCTGCAGTCACAGAAACGAAATAGACGCTTTCAATCGGAGGAATCCAAACCAACAGCGCGATCGGCGCCTGCTGCTGCTGCCGCCGCCGCCACCGAATCCGAAATCCGGAAGGAAATCGTCGCTCGCTCCATCTGCTTCGAGGCTGTTAGACTGACTGACTGGCTTGCTGGCTGGCGAAATAGATGCGGAGCTCCGTCGATCTCGCGGCTCTCGACTGTTGAAGAAGAATTGCAAATTTTGCAGTAGCGCCAACCGAGCAGCTTTGAACCAGTTTGAAGTGAGCAAGCGAGCACAAGACAAATGGCAATGGATCTTTAAGGGCCGCTTGCTCAGCCTGGCAAACTGGCATCATGGCTGGCTGGACGACCGCTACCACCGCAGGAGAGCAGCGGCGGCGGCAGCAGCAGCAGCAGCAGCTACTTCTGAAGGCAAGGAGATCCCTCTGACGGTGGCGACAATGGCTTACAGAGCGACCACAATGCCTCCCGCTTGGTGAGGTTGACAAATGAACGGGAGTGACAGCGTCGATGAGCCTCTACCGACCGAACGGCTCTGCTACCGGCTCCAGGACAAGTCACAGGACCAGAGAAGGACCAAGTCACCTAACGGAGCTCACTCACTCGCTTTTTTCCTCACTTATCAACAGGGTGATTTGCTGACCACCACCTACGCGAGGATTTCGTTTCGATTGTCTCCCCTAGGCAGCAGCTGCTCTCAACTAACCAGTAACAATCGTTCACTTCAATTTAGGAATGCATCGCTCGTCGCCTCTTTCTTCTCACAGAGTTCTCTTCAATTTCACGCTGCCGGAAATTTCCGTAGCACCGTTTGAAGTCTTAGGTGTCACCGAAACGGGTGGTGCATCGAATGAGGCTTTCGATTCTCGGACGTTTTGTCGTTTGGAAGTGAGTTTCGCCACGGTTGTTGTCATTCGACCCGGTCACAGCGGTAGCAGCGTTTTAAGCAAACGAGCAGAAAAGTTCATCTTAATGAAAGAAACAAACAGTTGCACAAGTATTGCGCTTCTCTCGGGGACTTTGTCTCAAGTGGAACGCGTTTTAATTCCTTCAGGCTAAATGAGCTTCGGCGGTGTTGGTGGCGGTGGCGGCGGCGGCAACATCATTACCGGGTCAAAGGCTAGGGTATGTTGATACCGTTGAGCGTCACGTAAGCGCGAGTCTCAGCCGTCTCTTCCTCAGTGGACAACGCCTGGTCAGGAGCAGTCGCTGGAATCTTGAACGACATTTCGTCGTCGTCGTTGTTGTGGACGTCGACGACAAAGACTGGATCCATGAGCGGATCACATCATCAACAACAACTCAGTCCGACACGACGTTTCTGTCGAATGCAGTTTGCCATTATTGGTCTCCCGCTCGCTCGCTCCCTCGCTCGCTTTCTGAATGTCCTGGTCGCTTAAATGTTCGACGTTCTTAAGCCTCACCGTCGTTGAGTCTTCTTTTACCCGGATCGAGTCGATGTTGTGCTCATTGCAGTGAGTGAGTGAGTCATTCATTCAGTTGTCGTCCGCTCCCGCCGCTCATTCATGGCCGGCTCTTTTCTTTGCCTTCGTCATCGTCGATGGCAACTTCTTTATGGAAAAAAAATCTCATACCAAAGAGCCACACACGGATCGAGCGACCTACTGTCGGTCGGTCGGTCTCGCGACCGAGAGCGAGCGGTCCACGACTGAGATCGGGACAGAGAATGGGAAATCTATTAGATCGGTCATTCCAAGGCTACATTAGATTTGCTAATATCACCTCGGCCCAGCCCTACTCTCTGCGGTCTCGATCGGTCGCGGAGCAGCGAACAGACGAACGAGGAGCGAACTTGCGCGCTCCGAGCCGATGATTGACCCAGTAATCGCGGGGGTGGTCCGCTCTGTGGGCAGCTGGCTGGTCACTCGTCCACAGCTTCCGCGTTAGTTGTTTTTTCCCCTCTACTTCCATTTCTTTTCCCGGATTTCTCCGTTAACGAACATTCAGGAATCCCTCAGTCGTCCTTGGAATACATCATATCCTCCGAGCCGCGGGATGGAACCTCGCATCGCCGGCTTCTCGGGGACCAAGGAGTTGGTTTTCCACCGTAGACTTGCTTCTCTTCATAGGCGTCTTCTCCTTCGTCCGTAATCTTGGTTGACCCAACGCGATAGCAACCGCTGCTGGCTTCGTCTCTACGTTCATAAATCAGTCAGTCAGACAACACACACACACACACACATCACCGTCTCCGCACCAAACTGAAGCAGATCCTCGAGTTGGAGCGTGCAGTCCCCTCGCCGCAGTTTAGAGAGCGCAGTTCTCATCTCTCTCGGTATCTGTTCTCCTCGATTCGCGATGTGTCCATTCTTTGGTCGAGGTCAACCGATCGAACTTGTTCACCGGCTCACTCGTCTATTTATCACTATCCACTCACATGGACATCACGCGAACATCGGAAGTCGATGTCTCCGATTGCGGAGAATTCGAAGCCGGCGCTCGTCACCGCGGCGGCTTCGTACGCGGATCTTCTGCTTCCCCACAAGGTCTGCGAGAACTCGTTTTCACTTCCTGAATCTTCAAACGAACAAAACAGAGTTCTTTCGTGAATACTCGAAGGTCAGCAATCGTGGGATTCCGACCCCGTGGAAAAAGATTGAATTTGAGGTAGATATCACGGGATTCGGAGATCGTCGGTGAGGATCGCCTTCTAGCTGTTGTACTTGCTCTTTGTATGATGAATCGTCGATGGCCGGGCAAAGCAACACAACGGTCACTCTTCGGACGGCCTAATCTACTTTAGCTGTTCGACCAGCTCGACTCGGTGTTGGTGCAAGGATCTGACTCGAAGCAAGCAACCGACCGACCGACCGACCGACACGCAGACTGGCAACCAAGTAGGCAGATAGAGACGGGGGCGGCTAACCAGTCAAGCAGTCAGACAGCCAAGCAGGCGTACTGGCCGACCGTCGGGCAGGAAAAGGAGGCAGGAGAACAGGCCGACAGCAGGCCAACCGCGATAAGCCAAACCCCCGAGCACGTTCCTCTCGACGACCCGCATACCAGCAACCGCCGAAGTTGCGTAATGCACTCGCAACCGAACGGACGAGGGAAAACAGAGCGAGAAAAACATCGTCGAACACACGAAAACCAAACCATGCATTCTATAACGCATCGACAGCTTGGACTGCCTCCCATCCCCGGCCGCACTGACGAACGCGCAGGACCTAGGCCTTGTTTCCAACCTGAAATTCCACCGGAGAAGAGGCCATCCGGTTTCGATGCTCGATTCCGTGCTGTTGCCAAACGTAATATTCGCTTTTAGCCCGATGGCCGCGTGAAACAGCAGCTGACTCGAAAATTCGTGACCCGATGTCGAAAATTCCCCAATCCCGAGAGGCAAGTAAAACATAGTCGACCGTTCCGAAGACTGGCGAGTCATTCGGAAGAGCAGCAGAAGTCAGCCGAAACAACATAAAAATCGAAGGCAAAGAAATTTTCAGTTCATTTAACGTACGCGCCGGGATGCGCAAGCCGCGCGTTCGTTCCGGTAAATACACAACACTTGTGAATGGAATCGTCGGCTCGTCTGCCCGGTCCACCATTTGTGGAAGAGCAAACTAACTGCTTTGCCTGTCTCTTCGCTCCGGTTGGTTCGTCGCTTTGTTGGTTGGTTGGTTGGTTGGCCGCCTGCTTCAGTTTTTCCTCGGCCGTCAAATGGGACGGTCCGCGCAATGACTCCACCTTGCAACAATCAAGACGAGCATTATCATGATCATCATCATCATCATCACCGAAGTCGTCCGGGCGTTCGCAACGCCGAAGGTGGTTATCGGGTTTTGACCACGCCCGCCGCCGCGGCGGCGGCTGCTCCGGATTTGAATGTGAGGCGGCTTACGTTCATTCACAGCCGATAATCAGCTCGAGGGGAAAGTTTTGGGCACCGCGGACTCGACTTCCGATCCATCGCTTGACTCCGCCTCATCGAAGATTCCAGCGCAAAACGTTTTCCAGAAGAACCACATTCGCGAAAAGGGGCGAAATCTTGGCGGTGCGAAAAGTATTTGTCGCAGTTTCGATTCGGTCCTTCCGCGAGGGACTTGATCACCTGGTGGTGTCCAAGAGCAGTTTCGACTTTCTTTCTCCCTTCGTCTCGGAGCTTCAGCGGATTCGGCAGTGCGGTCTATGAATTGTAATGACTGGAGACATTTCTGCGAATTCCGAGCCGCACCCCGTGAAGCTCACGCTCGGATTGCGAAGCGAATCGAAGTGCTCGAGAGCAACATTGAAGAAAGCCAAAAGATTCTCGCTCGCATCTCAACGATTCTCGGCCAGCGTCCACGGATGCCTTCTGTGCTTTTGTCGGGGAAATGTTTCTCCAACACACACCTTTTGTTTCTTCTACTTTCTTAGTAAGTCTACATGTGGAGTGGATTCGGTGGTCGATTGCGATGATGGAGCTGTTGTTGATGATGCGTCCCAGACCGACAGGGGCAGGTGATGCTCAGCTGCAAAATGATTTCGAGTGGCCGCAAGTGACCAGAGGTGGTCAGGATAGGTTGGCGAGTCGGTGGGCCGGCCGCTCTGACGACCAACTGGCCACAGGACTTGCGTATATCTTGCGAAGATGGAGCGTTCTCAGATGATGGAGTGTTTGAGCCTTATGCAGGAACCCAACCTGCCCGCCAGACTGGCATTGAGGAATACGAGGCAGGAAGGCAAGCCACACGCGTCGGCATTCGCCCAACTCTGTGTTCGTAGGTTCCTGCTTCCTCCCTCCCTTCGTTCCATCAATCAATCAATCAATCAATCAATCCACCCACCCGCCTCCTCTCTGATCGACCCTTGGGTCCGCGCGAAACGGTCGGCGTGATCTTACGTGCACGTTCACACTGAACCCATGACCTTATCTGATGAACCAGAGCGCGTCCAATCGTGCAGCGTTGACACGAGCGAGGAACTAAATCCGCTGCGGTGTCTTCGCCTCCTAAACTCGGAGTTTTCTTTGGATCCATGAGGCACATTGTCCCGCGGTCGAAAATAACGACACCCGCAAGGAGATCGTCAGGGATGGAAGGAGGAGAACTCCTGAGGTGGTAACGACACTCGAGCAGCTAGGCTGTTAGCTTCTCCTTGTCCGCGCGCAGCCTCCACGATCTCATCCCTCAAGGGCTCATTTTTACGAGGTCTAGAGTGAATGAGTGAGTGGAAGAACTGAGTTGTTGAGTGGCTGCTGTTTAACATCTCTTGAACAGGTTATGTTTCTGATGGGCTGGCGGCACAAGGCAGGCCAGTGAGCCGATGTATGCGAACTGACTAAGACCGCTATTATCCCATAGGAGTGCGTGAGCTAGTGTGAAAGAGGAGGCTTTGAGTTTGCCTAACGACCGCTAACGATGCATAATTGCCGACCGACCGACTGACGGACGGACGGACCGGCCAACCAACCGTCCCGTCCCGCCCCGTTCGTAATCATCATCAGTGGAGGCGTCTGCAGTGCCAATGGACACGGCCTTCTAGCACAAATCCAGCAGTTCACGTCACGCCGCTACTAAGGACCAATGATTTCAGGCGTTTGGTTTTTAGTTGAGGTAAACTTTTCGCTCGATTCGAAACCCTTGTCTCCTCGACGATCGTCGAACAGCGAAGTTCGTTTAGAAGAGGAAATCGATTCACAAGCGACGACACCGCCGGCCATCGGTGAAGATGGGAGCAACTCGAGAGGTTGGAATCTCTTTCAGCGGCAACGGCCACTGTCAGGACGAGGGGACGTGAGGAGCGAGCTGGCGGAAAGGTTAGTGGTCTGGAAGTGCATTCGTTGCTTGCCTGCCTGCCTGCCCGCCTGCTTGTTCGTAGGTTGCTTTTGACGAGTGGAGTGTTCTGGTGGCCTTTGATAAACCGTAACCTAGAGGGCAGGCGGCGGGTGAGCGGTTGTGGTCGCCGACGGGCGGGAGGGTGCCGTTTCGCGAGCGCTCCGTCGCCCTTAAGGCCATTCTTAGGCTGCAGACTCACGATAAGGCTCCATTCCATTCTTTTGCTTTTCTCTATATTGCTTGCTCTTGCTTTCTCGACAGAGAGTCTCTCGGTCGCTGGGTCGCACGCTCGGTGAGTTGCAAGCGGGTTCTGCGGTGGCGGACCAGCCAAATTGTGCGGTCTTTCAGACACTATTCAGTAAGTGAGGTTGTGAGGCCATTGTTAGTAACCAACCCTACGTCAAAAGAAGTTACTATCGCCGACGCCGCAGTCCGTCCATCCATTCGAGCGACCGTCCGTCCGTTCGTTCGGTCGGTCGGTCGGTCGCAGTCTCACCGAGTTCGCAAAGTCGCGTGGAAGTGAACTCTCCTCTCCCTCCCCTATTGTGCCCTCCTTCCTCGCGGAACCACCTCCAACCTTGACCTCGGCGTGACAACATCTTCAACAGCGTCACCGTTTTCGACGCAAAACTTTCTCCTCTATCGCCCGTGACGGGAACGAGTGCTGTGAAATAGTCAAAGAGTGAAGGAACTTCTCCGAGACGAAACTGCTCCGATTGACCATCGAGCTCGTTTCCTCCAATTTTCCCGGATTCCTCTCGTCGCTTCATCAAGTTTTGATCTTTCTTCCTTTATCCACGAATGAATATAAATTTTGTTGAATCTCAGAATCGCTGCCTCCAGCGAGCGTTGGTACCGCCGTTAACGCCGCTGATGACAATGATGCGACGGACCGTGGTCGGTCGACGATGATTACGGACGACAAAGTCGGTGAAAAAAGCAGGCAGACAGACAGGTTAAAGCAATGCTAAAGTTGAACAAGAAGTAGCTCCTGCGACAGAACAGCTTCGTGTCCGTCGGTCGTCGGCCGCCGGAGGAAGCAAGGGGGAGGGGGCATCTAGAAGACGTTCACGCTTGGCGGCCCAACGTACGTTAAGACGGTTGGGGACCAACGAACGAGTCAACCAACGAACGTAAGAAGTCGTCGTCGACGTAACAACGCAGGATTGTCGCCATCCGACGCGCAAGCTTTCGCGGACGTTCCGTTGTCGTCAACGTTATTTCCATCAGTGACAACAGCGGCGGCGGCTTCAGTACTTCAGAAACTTCAGAGCAGGAGTAGAGGGCCGACCTGAAGTAAACGTCAACGTGACGCGGGAGCCAAACCGAAAGAACGCTGAGTGAAGAAGTCAAAGTGGAGTCAACGAGAAGCCACAGTCAGTTGGAGCGAGCGAGCGCTCGCAGCAAAACACCTTAACGCGATCTGCAGCTTAGTAGCTGTGGCACAAGCGCGCGTGTCGATGATACAGCTGACGAACTGATGACGATGTTGTTTATGATGATGAAGTTTTGACGTCGACTTTCCATCGTTTGAGTAGGAAGAAATCATTCCAACAAAGTTTCAGCTTCTTTTCTCGCAGCGTGGATTCGCTTCTGGTTTCACAAAAATTATCGACTTTCGCCGAATTCCCTGCGCGCCAGTGATTCAAACGAATTTTATTTACAAACAAAGAGTGGATTCGTCGCCGTTGCTGCGAAATTCACGGAAGTCATAACAAAGTTCGATGACAATCGCACGATCGTAACAATGTCTTGACAGTGCAGCGGGAGAACGCCGCATCGTCTCTTCATTTCGAATTATTATTATCATCGACATCATTTGGGATGGAGACGCCTTTTGTTGTTCATAATCAGCCATGGGTCGGCTCCTGCCGCCGTCGCGGCCGCGAATCGTCGAGTCGAAACGTTGTTTCCATTGCTGCCGCTGCTTTCGAACGCTAGTTGAGCAAAGCGGCAGCGGCAGCGGCGGCGGCGGAAGCCATGCTTGACTAGAGCCCATGGTCGCCCACGCGCCGCCCAGCGCGATGACAACAAACACATTATGTTAACGCGGCGGGCGCGGTCTTTCGCTCGCTCGGTTCTTTCTTTCCGTAATTGACGCAGCAGCACCGTTACGCTTTTCAGTGAAAGTAACACCAGATCGGCAAACGTTCCAAAAACGGGCGGGCGGGCGGACGGTGCAACGAGCCGCGCGGAATCAGAGAAAGCGAACTTATGAGCACTTCTCTCAGGACGCCTCTTTCGGAGAGCAGAAGTTTCTCGAGTTCCGATTGAATGTTTTGAAGGAGCTCTCATCGGTCTCTGCTCTTCGTTTGTGAGAGATCGAGGAAGCGTTACATCTTCCCGATTTCCTTCATGAGGATCGGAGACTATTTCGCAGGATTAAAATTTTCGCGGACCGATGCGCTCCGTCTTCTTGTTCCTCCCATTCCTCATATCTACAGTTGTGATTGTCCTTCCATGGGGAGAAGGGGAGTGGACGGGAGGGGAGAAATTAGGGGGGCAGAGGGGGAAGAAGGGAAGCTCCCAGATGGTGAGGGAGGAAAGACATGGGAGACTCTTTCCCATGGAACGGAAGCTCCAAACTCGAGCTCATTCGCGAGAAGAAGAAACAAACAAACGAGTCCAAAGCATGAGCCGAAGTCCACTTTCCCTTTCGAGGGGCATTGCGGTCTGACATGTGGGGTAGTTCATGGAACCGCGAACACCACTTCTAAAGAGGGACCGGGGCGCGGGAGGGGTGGGGGCAAGGAGCGATAAAGCAGAAAAGGGCTCCAGCGAACCGGAGCGAGGAAAAGTGGAACGAAAAGCGAAGGGAACGAAAAGAGGGATCTTCATCGTCATATTTGATCCCTGCCAACTCTTTCGGTTGCCGTCGACATGCGCTAAGCGTCGTAGGAAGTGTTTAAGAGCTGATTGATCACCCAATATGAGGTGTCTGTCTTCATCCCCCACCCACTGTCCTGCCCTCGTCTCTCCAAAAGAAAATCTCTCCCGAAGTGCCCAATCCCCCCACCTCGTTTCGTCCGAACTAAAAAGTCTTCATCACCACAACAGTCTATCAAGTGTTTTAAATTTTTGCACCGGATAGGGAAAAGAAAAAGTTTGCGGCTCCGTGACCCCTCGCACCACCCCACCCCACTCCCCCTTCTTTTCCCACAAGTTCGTTCTCCGTGTTTTCGAAAAAGAAATGAAACTTGAGATCCTGTTTGCAAGTTCACACGGACCTCACGATTCTCGTCTTTTAATTGCGGAACTTCGGGTTTGGGGTGGGCTGGAGAGCACGGGATTCGCTTCGAGTAGAATCTTCGTTTAGCGAGTCGGTCTACGGGACCGAGGCGCCACACCGAAAGGCAGGCCGAATGAGGCAGCGACGGAAAGATGAAGAGATGAGCGAGCACTTCGATACTGATCCCGTGATGTGTGGCCACGATATTTAGTACATGGAAAAACGCTTAAAGACTCTTTTCGCTTCGAGAGGCAATCGCTCATCGAAGATTACCTCTTCCTGTCAGGATGGAGCGCAAGACCAAACCACCGCCAGCCAACCTCGCTTGCTCGCCCGTCTGCCCTGGTTGGCTTGCAAGAAGTCTCGGCGCAAAGTCGTTCTTGACTCCGTGACAGGCGTGGCTCAACACATCAGTTCCACCGAGCAAGACAGACATTTACAGCGAAAGCGAGAAAAGCAGAGAATTAGAGACCGGGACACGACCGATGCCGTCTGGTGGATCAAGACTCGTGCGGTCGATGAGAAAGCGACATAAATCGCGACAGCTACCATGAAATGTTTGGTTCGAACTCATGTTCAAGTGTCGTCGATATCGCCGAGGAGGAGACAGCAACCGGTACATTAGCCTCGAGAACGCTTTCTTGAAATTTAACCTCGTTCGATGATTCATGCGGCGATGATAACCCGAATTGCTTCTTGACGAGGATGAACACCAGTTAACTATTCCCGAAAACCGCGTTCATCCATTCTGGCATCGCATCGTTGGTTGTTCGGTTTTCCCTCTATCTTGATTGCATGATTTGTGTCTGATCCGTGCGTGAGATTCTGACGATTCGTGTCGAAGCAACCGTGTGTCAGCCCCCCTTTTTCCAGCTGGAATTTATATCCGAAAAAAGACATCTTACTTTTCCATGGATTTTGTCGTTTTTCCACGACGCGCTTCGGTGACTGGTTCTGGTTGTGGGAGACGGTAATAATCAGTTTGAGTGAGTGTCACAGGACCGCGCGACCAGGGAATGCAACCGAGGGGGAATCACGGACTGACGAGCGGCACAAATTTGTGCCATTTCTTTAGGCAAAGCCATCAGTAGTAATTTGAGTTGAAAGGAAGCTTCTCAATGGAAAAGTTTCGCAGGCAACTGAACATTTGCGGGGAACGTCTGCCGCGACGTCGTTGACGTTACTGCAGCGGAGCAGGAGGGGGAGAGGCAACAGTAATCGCTTGTGGATCTCAGGCGTCATGCAGCTGGTGGGTTTGTATTTCCTCCTTGGTCTTGTCTCTTCGTTTTCTGGCGGGTTATTGGCGTCGTCGTTGTTGTTGTTGTTGTTCTGGCGGGAAAGCCGAACGGTGGTCGCTCGGCCGATCGGTCGGTCCCTCGGCTTGTCCCGCAGGGCCAGTCACGACTTTGACCCCCTCCCTCGCTTACTCGCTCGCTCGCTCGCTCGCCTGTTTGACTGACTGACTGGCTGGCTCTTTGATTCCCTCGTTTCATCCGATGACCACCTCGCTCACTCGAGCTCTTGCTTGCCTTCATTTCATTTCTGCACAGAGACGCTTCACGTGTTATGTGCGGACACTGATAACTAAACACTTCTGGACAACGTTCCGCCGTGAACCTGCACATCGTCTCCCCGTTTCGCACGCGGGCCGGGCTCCTATGACGGATGAATGGATTGAGGGATGAATAGATGGGTTCCGTGACGCTGCTGACGAGCGATTGTGCGATTCCAGACGATCGGCTAATTCCATCGATCAGGTCCCTCATTCATCTTATCATCTATTAATGGATGTTCTCCGGTTGCTGTTGTACATAATATGTAGTAGTTTCTTTCTTCAACCTTTTCTCCATTCATTCAAAAGCGATCCGCGCTCGAGCGGTGATGACTCCCATTAAACGAAATGAATCCGAAAAAAACATATCGTTGTTTGAGAAAAACGTTTATCTCCGACTGGACAAAATCGAGGTTAGGTCGGTGTTTTTCCTTCTCTCTCAACACTAACCAAGTCCTAGAAGCCAAACGTTCGGAGCCGCTCCATCCCACAAAGTCGTTTCAAGTCGAGTTTCGCCCCCTAAGATCAACTCTTTGAGCCCATTTAGAATTTCCGTCGAAACTTGCTCTTCGGTAGAAAGCTTCTTTTTCAGCTCGATGGCGACTTCATGTTGTTTTTTTTGCTCTTCGTTCGCGTAGTTTTCGTGAATTCGTTCGGGAGAGAGCGCGCGCGCGAGACACGAGAAACTTCTCGTCGAGATTCAGCTCCGGAGCCGTCTTCGTTCTCGGGATCGGATCTGTGTTGTTCAGACAGTCGGCTGCTAACTGAACGACTGACGGCCAGATCAGGACAACGTCGGAATATCGGTTCTCGGTTGAACGGACGTACGAGCATCGTCGACGTAGACGGCGACAGTATGACTCGCCAGTCAGTCAGTCAGTCACGACAGCCACAAGCATCTATGGAAATGCGAACAATCCGAGAAAGGAAGGAAGGAAGAAAGCAATTGTTCTTCACGTCGACGACCACAACAACAGCAAGTGGCGAGCTAGAACAACAGAAGTGTTATCGCCTCAGAAACGCGTTGTTGAGTGAGCATCAAAAATCGTTTGCCCAAATGGAGGAGCCAGAACACTGGGGAAGAGCTCCTCGAACTTCGAACCACGGTCTTTCTGAACAAACAGCGAGTCCGAAACCACTCAAACGGATTCCCAATTGTTTCTTCTTGTCTTGGATTTTTTTCCCTCCTCCGAGTTCGGTATTACCGCTCTCGAGCGACTCTTCCGAGATAGGTGGGAGCGGGAAGGAAGTCCAAATTGCTCACTCGACTGAACATCGGGGCAATGCAAAACGAGGGAGGAAGATTGTGATTTGCATTTTTAATCACACACAGAGACAAAGCCACAAATTTCTGATTCTTGACTTGACTTCTTGTCGTCTCCCCGATCTTCAACCGAATCGAAACTCCTTGATCTCGAGCAAAAGTTCGGCTTTTACTCAAAAAAGAAAAATGCTTTCTGCTTCGAGTTAATGATGATGATGAGTTTTGTTGGAAACGTAATTGGACGTTGTGTCTGTCGCGCGGAGCGGCGTTTCGTCTTGCTGCCAGGCTACCTTCTTCGTTCCATAGCTCTTGGCTTGCTTGCTTGCTTGACGGTGACGGAGGTGACCTGACCCCGGCGCCGAAAGACGAGGAGGAAGATACGGAAGGAACAAGAAAAATATAAGAGAAAAATAGAAGACACCAATTCAGAAGAAAAAGTTGTTGGCTTTTTTGATTCATCCGACCAACGACGGAGCAGCGAGCGAGCGAGCGAACGAGCCTGCGTGCCAGCCATCCCGCCTTGCTGCTAGCAGTCGACTGTCGCAAACGTTGCTTCGATTCCTTTCGGCGACACAATCAGGAGGATGCCTTCTTCAATTTCTTTCTTTCTTTTCCCACAAATTATAAAGCGCTCCGACCCATTTTGTTCACGACACCGACGGAACTCGAAAAAAAAAACTCCTTTTGGTGCGCGGTCCCCCCAAGGAGATGGTGCGGAAGACGAGCTCCGATCACCCAGTACGGAAACCCTTCGCGCGGCGGTGTCCGACGCTTTCGTGGGGACTTTCTCTTGTTCCGTAATCTGTCGTGGAATTATATATTTGTGTTCACAGGCCGACGGTGACCAATGACCCATATGAGGAGTCAATTGTATACATATTGTGAATGAATATCAATCATCGGCTGTGTCAAATGAAGCGCTGGAATCGATTCACCGGATAAGCCGCCGTGGAAAGTCGGGAAGCGCGACTTCCAGCTCGTCGTCGAGAACGCACCGCGACCGCTCATAATTTTTCCGAGCAAAAGCTCCATTTCCGAATTCCGGTCGAATGGGTCACTGCATTGATAAGACTTTGGGAGATGCCGCTGCGGATCAGGAACGAAATCAAACAAATCCGCGACTGAAATCACTGTCCAACGGTCATCACCGACGATTTGGTAATTGTCGCCAAGCAGCTACGAGCGGTCATTACCCGAAGGGTCAGAAGTTTGACTTGAAGGTATCGAAGAGTTTCCGACAGTTCCAAACTCTTCAGAACAACGAACTTCCGAGATCAAAACTCGAGACGGGAGCTGTTCAGTCGCTTCTGCTCTTCTCCAAAAACAGTAACAGAAAAGAATTCAGAAGGCGGTGAGTGAGCGGCAATCAATCGAGATCGCCGTCCGTCGCCAACAAAGTGTTATCAGGTGAAATCAAAGAAGGGAGTCATCATTATACGTTCTTTACAGCCGGCTGTTTCGTCGCTCCCCGTGGACACTGTCGTGTTCTTTCAGTTCGATTCCGCTCTGTCCTCTTCTCTTTAAATGATAACGCTGACTTAACTGTAACAACTCTCCATACGAAACACAACCGAACTCGCGGCCCCAAAGTGGTCAGAGTGATAACCAGCGTCACCTCTCGCTGAAACAGCTTATTCTGCCGCTGAAGCTGGTTCGCACTTTTCGAACTCTTTGCCCTGATCACTCAAACTATGAACGAGATCTCATGACTTTGGTGCTTTCCGCGAGATTTCCATAAACAACCGATATCGGATCCGTTACACTCGGGAGGAATGTCCCGATCCCGAGAGAATTTGGAAACTACAACATCGGTGAAAGCGTTGGGCGGCCGCGGGAAGCCTACAGTGGACAACGGACGGATTCCCCAGACGCCCAGATTGAATAATAGCGAAAGACGGACGGACGGACGGACGGACGGAGAATTTTGGTCGAGTGGTTTATTGAAGGAATGTTTCGTGAGCACACTTGTTTGTGGCCGCTACTTCCGCTGCCCCCTCCAGAGACGTTGGGCCTCTCACGATGCTTCATTTGGGGTACTCTGACCGTCACGCTGTACGACTAGAATACGCTAGCTAACGTTTCTTTGTGAACTTCGGCCAACTGAACTATTTGATGCGTTTTAGGGAAACCGGAGCAGATCCGAGGAAAAGTCGTCTCATCTGAGCTCCACTCGCCTGGATCAAACGCTCACAATCGAACACTGAATGACCTTAAGACTTGTTCATTGAATGACGTAGTCGGGCAGCTGCGAAGCTGGCAAGACCCCAACAAATCTGGTTGTGAGATATCTATCACCTCTTCGCTATTTCTGAACTTCACTAGTCACTAGTACGACCACACGAACTGATTCTGCGTTCCTCATCTCGGGGCAGATCGTGTTGCGATTTTGTTCTGCGTTTCGAAGTCACAGTTGGCCGTAGTGACGATTTCGGTCCAGAGAGTAGAATCTCTTGAACTAGTTTGGCATTCTTTGGTTGAAAAATCACGGATTTCTGCGTTATTTCGATTTTCATGAACATTTTTTGCGTCTATTCCGAATGCGACTCCATCGATGTCAGCGCATTCCTCAAAAATTTTTCCGAAAAAGAAGAAATCAAAACTTTATCGCTCATTCGGGACAAGATCATCCAGACAGTCTGGAATGAGGCCTCGCAAAAGGAAGATATTCAAATTCCGCTCGGCGTTTCGCGCGCCGTGGATTTCGACAGCCGGCTCGTTGAAAGATCGAAATCTGAATCGAATTTTCCAATACAGCACCCTCCCGAAGGCCTCTTCAGTGCACTGACGAAGGGTTCAACGTAACCATTCTACGACCGTCGCCGCCGCCGCCGCCGCAGCAGAAGCAGAAAACTGCATCAACGAACGATACCTAGAGATGCTATTTAATTAGCGCGTCGTGACTGCACCGTCGCGCGTCCGTCGTTACGTCCATCTATCTACCTTTCGGACCATAGTTCTGTCGGTCCGTCTCTCCGTTCGATATATTTTTTTTTTTTTTTTTTTGTAGCGTGTTCTCGGCTTCAACTTCGTACGACCACTCGTTCAGTGATCGCGTTCAGTATTGTGGATTTTTTCCACGAAGAAACGATTGTCGTTAAAAAGCCATTCCGAACTGAGCTAGCCGACCACAACGATGACGACCAAGCACTCTGTTCAAGCAGAAGCCGAAGTTTGAGAGTTGTACGAAAAGGATGCAACGTCACCAGCGGCCGGTGGAGCGGCTGCCGCGGCCGCCGCCGCCGTCGAAACCACCGCCGAAAAAAATCTGGGAGCACCACAAAGAAAACGGTACAGGGGGCAGAGGTTCAGCCAAAGTTGGCGTAAGATTCTCCACCAGATAACTCTGTTCTTGTTGTCGGAGCATACGAGAGAGAGGAAGATGCAACTTCAGCTGCACCTGCGGACTAGCTTAGGTTGGATGATTCTCTTTCGTCTGGCCGAGGAGCTCGTATGTTAATATGGATAATTATGGGCTGCGTCCAAGACTGTCTTCTTGTTTTTTCTTCTGTTCGTCCGTCCGTCTGATTTTGAACTATCGGAATCCGCGCACTTCGAGGAACGGCCGAGCATACCTCGGCATAGCTCACGGGGCCGATCGAACGAACGAGGGCGTGCCGGTGACCTGTACGTCAAAAACAGCCGATCTACCCAACCAGAGAACCCCAGTCATAAACACGCGTCCGGGAACAACCAGCCCCACCAGCCACGCCGTTGTAGAATATCAGCGATGATGTAGGATCGACATTTTGAGAAATTCGTGCGGAGACAAACACTGCGGCTGTGCCAAGCCCGGTGACGGAAACGGATCTCTCGGTGTTCCTACGCGACAAGTGGACTTGTGGGTGGTTTTCTCGCCGGAGAGGCAGATCGCCTTCGTAGGTCGTAGGACGGGCAGGCGGCCAACGTCACTCGTCGTCAGATCGGACGACCGGTGAGCCTTCGAGCGAGCGAGTCAGTGTCCATTAATTTGTGGGGCACACTGGGTCATCATATGGAGCAGCGAAGAACCTCACTGAGGTGTGGCAGAGAGGTCGCTCTGCGGGGGATAGGCCGACATGAACGACAAGGATCCCGTCCCAAGGCTTGGTCGTCGCCGCCGCCGCCTGACCAGAATCGAACAAGATTGAGGATGGGGGTCATTCCGCGAAGCTCACTTGTTCGCCTTCACTAGCAGGTCTGGACGTAGTCGTCGTCCTCAGACGGCGGCGGCGGCGGCAACGACGACTCACACATTTTTCGCGAACTGAATTCGATCAGAGACCGACAAACCTGGATCACAGCAAATCGACGACAACGAAACCCAACTCGCACGCACGCAAAGGTGACTTCGAGCTGAAACGATATCCTCTTCGCTTTTCTACTGCGAGAGTCCGAGAGCGGAGAAAATCGATTGAGTTGCGCGACCTGTCGCTTGACGAACGTACGCGGAATGAGAAATCGTTGTTTGTAGAGACAGAAAAAAACGCACAGAAAATCTTGAATTCGACGAGTGGGCGTAGAGCCTCTCGATTCCGCTTCGCTCGGTGACAATGCGACGATTCAGGCCGCGGATTTGGACAACAGCATCGCCGGCAGGAGCAGAAGCGAAATTATCGAATGCCGTTTGTTCGGAAACAGAACGAGGAAGGAAGGAAGGACGGAAGGTTGGAGAAATAGTTGAATTCATCCTGTTCCGAGACATGTCAGCTTTGTCTCTTCTAGCAAAAGTGTACACGCGATCAGTCAAGCTGTTGCGGCTCCAACAAAAGCAAAATAGCAGCTACAAAGGATTATAGCTCAATCTATCACTGGTGGAAGCGCACCGGTGAGAGTTCCCTCGTTTTTTCTCACCGCGCGCCGCGGCTTTTCCTCGACCTCGCTGAGTGAACCCGAATCAATTCCTCCGCTCACAAGAAACACATTGAAAACTTCAACCTACAAAACGAGTCGAGGATCCTTCCTTCCTTCCAGCGAGAAGACAGCGACGACGATGACCCAAGCGTTGTGGAGAACGTCTAGAGTTCGCCTTCGCGGTGTTGGCATAATGAGAACGTGCTCTTCGAAGGATCACTGTCCTTAGCAGCGGCTTGCTGCCGTTCCTCGTGAGCGGTTCCATTTGCTCCTCTGCTTAAGAACGAGCAACCCCTGAAGTGTCATTAGCCAAGAAGCGAAGGCCTACTTGGACAAACTCGAGCCGGAACAATGAGCTCCGCGAGGAACGGCGGCGATGTAAAGAGGACTCAGGGTCGGCCATCGGACAAAACCCGAAATTGATGAACTCGGATCCCGAAACCGCTAAAAATGCTGCGATTCCGCTTCATGGCCATCTCGGAAACGCTTTTCGTCGATTTGCTCAACCGTTTTTCTCGAGTATGAAGTCGAGACTTCGCTGAAAGGAAAAGAGAGAGACTCCTACTACGGCGCGGAGAAGTCTTCAAACTCACCTGTCGTGAAGAGTACGATGGCTTTCAGGCACGAGTACTCGGCGGCGTCGATATGCAACGCCTTGAGCTTCTCGACCTGCTCTTGGAATATCCTGATGTGATCCATGAAGGCGACGACGCGGTCGGCCGCCATTGGTGAAGCGTGCAAACCCGATGCCGCCAGAAGGGTCGCGACGTGCAGTGGCATTGAACATTGGCTAGCATTGAGCACAAATAGTTCGCTCCAAACCTGACGGAGCAAGGCGATCTGGTCCGTCAATTTGAGCTCGCCGAAGTAAGGTATGTTGCGGGCCCAATCAATGGCCGAGTACAGCAAGCGGGAGGCTAGCTCGCACATGGCATCGATTCCCATGATGGGGTTGTTGTGGCCGGCTGCCATACACTGCGCATATCTCGAGGGAGTTTGACTATCTGCGTGCAGCAGCAACGAGACAAAGCTGGAAAGGTACGAGGATCCGTTTAGGGGTAGGTGTTGGGGGGGCGATCCGTTCGACGAGGACGATGGCGTCGCCGCACCCGATGATCCGTTAGCCAACGTAGCAATGGCGGGCATCTGCCCAGGGAGGGATGGAACCACCACAGGTCCTCCACCGCCGCCGCTTGATCCGTGCGATGAAGGAGGAACTCTGCCGCGCTGAACGGCTGCAAACAAGCACAGAAAAAAATACTCATCGTTAGTAACAATCTGACCCTGCGCCCACCGCCTCAAGGAGTTATCATCACGACAGATCATTGTTACTGTATGATATGGTTAGGGGTCAATGACTCGCGAGGATTAACGACTGAGACTCTACTGATTGATTAATTGATTGATTGATTGAATTGATGATTGAAGTCTCAGTGGAAAATCGCTCGGTGTTCTGACCGAGTTGAAATCCTCGGATCTGAGGGAAATCAAATCGGAGGACTCGGAATTTCTGTTAGTGTCAGGAGAAACTCAAAAGCCTGAATATCCACGAGGTTTCCCTGTTTGAAATCATCTAGCCAAAACACCACCGGTCAGAGCTCTACGCACACATTATGTAATCGCACCAACTACATATTCATCGAACTTAATGATTCATCGAACGGGAGAACTCAATGCCCAACTTATTCGATCAGGTGGCTAGATCCCGACCGTTTGTCTTTTGTCACCTGGTGTCATGTGATAATCGGTTCTTCGTGTGTGTGTGTGTGTTTGTTTCTCCCAGGATTCTCAGGAGTAACGAGGGATCGGAGACGAGGACAGACAGGAGGGAATGCAGTCTCGACCAGGGAGATGTCGATCATGAGCGAACGGGCGCGGACAATTGTTTCGTAAGATGCCAAACAAATGATGGGTCGCTCGGAAAAGATGAACGATGCGTGGCCACATTGCGCCGTGAATAGCGTGGAGGAAGAGACCGAAAACGAGGAACGGACAACGAAAATGTTGAAAAATGGAAACAAAATGGGTGGGAACGATTTGTCCAAAACAAAGAGCAGATATCTTGAAGCGACCCTTTGAGGAGGAAACGATGCTCAAATTTGACTTCATTGGTTTGTCTAAGGGAAACGAGCGGGACTTCGACTCAGCCGGCTCCACAAGTGATGAAAATGTTGTTCGTACATTTGGCATCTTCTGTCTCTTGTGGCAATGCGGTCTCCGCTTGGTCGACTGTCTGCCAGACGAGCAAGCAAGCAGGCTGCTTCGCTCGCTCGCTGGCTCGTCGACCGGCCAGGCAGGCAAAGCAGCTCGAAGCAAAGCCAGCCAAAGAATTGTGCATTTAGCGTCAGCAAGAAGACCGGTTCACAGAGGTCAAGCAACGGACGACCCCTGGTGCTCAACGCCGCCGCCGCCGCCGCCGCCATCGGCTGCCTGCTTGCTTGCTTGCTTGCTGGCTTGCCTGGTTGCCGCTTGCTCGAATCTATCTTCTTTCTGGGTGGTTTGAGAGGAGAAGGAAAACAGCACAATGATCAGGAGTTCAATCCTTTCTGTTTTCCGATGTTGTTCCGACATCACGGACTGTCCTCAAACTCGAGTCCTCTCTTCCTTTGCGGATCGTACGATCCGACGAGAACTCTTCCGATCCTGAGAAGTCAGGATAAGAGTTGTCCTGAGTCCCTCCTCGGCTCAATCGCCCGGAACGACGGACGCGGACTACAACGTCCATCCATTCGTCGATCCGAATCGGAGCCAAAACGTTCGTGACGGCTTCCCCCGAGCGTTAAGCAACGAAACGATCAACCACAACCCGCATAATTTGTGCAACGCCACGGAAAAGCGCGAAACACCTTGTCAAGCGAGTTCGTGTCGAGCAAGTCAAGTTCGTGAAAACCTAGACTCACTTCCCAGCCTGTTTACCTTTCAAGGAATCGCTGGCCGCCGCTGGCGCGCGCGCTTCCGGCCGCTCTCTTCGTTGCGAGCTTGCAAAGGACTGTGGTCTAAAAACTTATCGCGCGCGGGTCGCGTGTCGGGGATCTAGTCGCGCGGTTTGAGCTAACTCTGAGTCATGGAGCAACACCTCGAGACCGCACATCATCGCAGGCAGCCAGGCACACTGGCAAGCCGGCTGAAAGAGGGGCGGGCGGACGAACGGGAAGGCAGGCAGGCAGGCAGGCTCTCTCTTCTTCCCCCGAGTTTAAATTCATCATTGCCCTTCTCGACCCTGTGGTCGCGGTCGTCGTCATTCGTCGCTTTGTATTTCTTCATCCTCAAGAGAACGAAAAAAAAAAGCTTAAGCTCAACGAGCCTCACCATTTGTCTTGACCATCGGCAGCTTTTCGAGAGTTTTTTTTGTTTCGCAGCTCTCCGCCGAGCGAAGTATCCGACCTCGTGTTGGAAACCCCAACCGAAGGCCATCGGAAGCTCCGGATTCCCTCGAGGGGAATTTCGTTCATTTTTTCTTCACTAAAAACCATCAAATCATAGAATTTCCAAAGAATCCATCGATCGGTTGAGTGAACATTCTTGGATTTCAATCGATTCGATGAATGGAAGGGCGATTCGTGATTCCAGGAAAGTTGCAGACATCGAACTGTTGAGAACTGCAGAAACTAGAACAGTAGTAGATGCACTAGGGGCCGGTAACACCGCCGAGGAGGGGGAACACCTCGTTCCATCGAACAGCGGGAGCGGGGCGCTTGAATTGAGTGAGTATCTGTTTGTGGAGTGGTCGGCTATCGGGGTAGCTGACCACAGCTATAGGTCATCCGGCCTATGGCATCCGATTCTGTTTAAGCCGATTACAGCTGATTCAATTCAGAGTAAGTGAGTGTTCCCGAAGCGCCAGATTAACGGGCAGTCTGTTTGTCGATCTGAGCATCCGATTGACGGAGGTGGTGTGTACAGAGGTCGTAATTATGGCGGTGGTTCGTCTGACGGCACTCATTGATTCGATCTGAACAACTTGGTTTGCGAACGGATCGTTTTCCGCCGAACGAAACGGGTGTGTTTTCGACCATTAATTTGTATCACATGTCGCTGCTTGCCGCGCACCGGCTGCTACCGTGAAAGAGAAGGTGTTAAACACCGACGAGCGAGCGACCGACCGACCGACTCACCGAAAGACCGCCCGCTTGAACGACCGCACCCACCCGCGCGCCCGCTATACTTTGCTGCGGTTGACAAGTCATATAAATGGAGAACACGAAGCAGCAAACCACAAAGGAAGGACAACGGGTGGGCTGGGATGATTCCCTCGCAAGATGCGGCTAAGGAAAAGGAGGATCGGGGGTTTCTAAGGAGGGAGCCGGCTGCTCAGGGGTAGGATGGAACGACGGGGGAAAGGGGTTGGTAACAAGGTACAACGAGGGGTCTTCAACGAGGAACAGGAGAGACATTCAGCGGATGGAACACCGGTTTCATTTCTCCTCCGGCTCCATCGTTTCGTTCGGTGACTTCTCTCATCCGATCCGGCAACAACAGCAACAATGAGCTTCGCAAAATGAACATCCATGAATGACCCCTGCAGACACATTGTCGACGACGACGACGGCGATGGCTGACCATGTTAAATGCTGTATCTTCGACTCATTAAGGAATTCGGTCTTATCGGATATCTTTTTACAATTGATGGTGTCGTCGATGGTGAGCCGTCATCGCAGTATAATGGAATGACCCGGATACTCTGACACGCTTCGGATCGCGGAGCGGAGCCGCGACCAACGAGCTGAACGAGTAACCTACCGCCGTATGAACCAACGGGCGAACGAACTTTGCTATTTCACCAAATCGTTCGGGGTCATTTAGCAGAATCGACCGCTAATTGTATGGCGTAGTTTTTCCACCGCCTACTACAAGGTACAGAATTCGCGTGTATTCCAAACGCATCCGGATACAGTCCCTGATCGTCCGAGACAACGCGAATGACAAGTTCGCGTCGCCAACGGACGTGTTTCCGTTTGAAAGACTTCATACTTTCTCTAAAGATGGTTTTGGTTCGGTAGCCCTCGGTCCCTCGACGACCGACCGACCAATGTGAACCAGAGCCGTCAAACAAGACAGCGTAGAAAGCGGATATTGCGTGACAGAGACAGGTCACGGTATGGCGGACCTTTCCATGCCTCGAAGTGCTTTATCACTGGCTGCCGCTGAGACTTCAGACACGCACAAGGAGAAGAAAACTACATTCTAAATCTCATTCAACTTCGCTGCGGTGTGGACACAGAGCCTTGTCCTAAACGCTCAACAGCGTTGGACGCACAGCCGAGCCGAAAGCAGAAGCAGAAAAAAAACACACACACACACACACCAAAGCGAAGCCGCGCAGCTCTTCGAGCGAGCGAACACTCAGTTCACAATTTGAGTCGGAGTTCTCGCCGTTTTTAACGAATTTTATTACGGATGAGGAGGAGGAAAGGAAGAGATCGTATTCAGGTTACATCCAAGTCACTTTGAATGTGTGTGTGTGTGTGTCTGTATGAAGTCGGCTGGATTA
This sequence comes from Neoseiulus cucumeris, assembly GCA_021527715.1. Classification (NCBI taxonomy): domain Eukaryota; kingdom Metazoa; phylum Arthropoda; class Arachnida; order Mesostigmata; family Phytoseiidae; genus Neoseiulus; species Neoseiulus cucumeris. The sequence goes on along the minus strand of JAJSRV010000033.1, from coordinate 1,245,278 downwards.
TCCGTTCAGAAGCAAAGTTGTAAAGCGATCCCGCTGCCGCCGAAGAGATGGAGATGCTCTTCGAATCGATACAGGCACCGCTGTTTTGGTAAAGAAAAGAAGAGTCAGAAAAAAACGAGAAAATCCAAAATACTTCCACAGAAGTGACTCGTTTTCGTATTCTGTCAGCGGCGATTGCTTGGATGGATGTACGTCGACTTTTCGTTTACGGTATCTACGGACAAATCAAACATGGTCGATACCAGAAACTGGAGCCCTTTGACAGGAAAACAGGAGTACGCAAGTCGAGAGACACGGGTCCACTTTCAGTTCTGATTGATTGACTTCGCGCTATCCGTCTTTCGGATCCCCTAAGTTGGTTTCCTCGATTTTCGAGATCTACGTGGGCGCGAGATAAGCGAAATTGAGGAAGAATCAGAAGCGAAACAAAAGAGATCATGAGAAAGTATATTGTTGTGGAGGATAAGGCCGAGAAGGGGAGCCGGAGGGGGAGATTAGCGGAGTTGATACTAGGTAGGTACATCGACCGAACGAACGAACGAACGAACGAACGTTCAGAGTCTTGATTGTTTGTGTTTGCGATAGGCTCGTTCGAACGGTCGGACGGACGGGTCGTCGGTGAACGAAACAATAAAAAGTAGCGCGAGGTGACCGATAAGTTTCCAAACAACCAAATTGGGTGGTATTTTAGTGAGCGCTTTCGTTCGTTCGTCCTCTCTTCGACTTTTATTCAGCGAGCAAGGAAGTCTCCGAGACAACAACGTTTTCGTCGGCTGCTGTCGTCGTCGTCGCCACCACCACCACCACCACCGCCGCCGCCGTAACCGTCAGTTCAACAGCGAGCTGCCACCCAGAAAATTCCGGCATCACTATTCCTCTGTATTGTACGGGCATGAGCAAAAGCTAGCCAGTCAGTCGTCTCGCGCGTAAATGTTCTAAAACGAATACATGTAATCAAATCACTTCGGATTCAATAGCGGAACAGCTTCGGCCGCGCGGATTTCACTCACGCAAACGATTCCCCAGACGATAAAGCCCGGGAAACACGTGTTGTTAACATACACGCTGACATATACAAGTACGTAACGAGAGCGGCGACCAGAGTACGATCCGATCCAATCCAATCCCTCGATTGGAAGTGAATTCTCTTGCCCTTTTCGCATCGAAAACAAAATCATTCGCGTTCTCCAAATGTTAAAATACAGCTCGAAACCGATATCGCCGGGGGGAGGGGGGACAGAGGAATGAGGTAAACTACGAGAGCGTGGAGCGTCAAGTGGATAGTTTGTGTTCGTTTTGTTTCTTAGATATGTGAAATAGCAAGTCATCGGCATTCGGACAGAAACGCAACAAACCAAAGATTCAGGGACGGATATCACGCAATCACCGAATCGGGAGGGGGAGGGGGCGGGAGTGGTCAGAAAACAAACCAAGGGAGGGAATGGCTTTTTTTTTCTGTTTGTCTTGTCAATTGATGACAATATCGTGACAATTATGTGGTGCGTCAAGTCTCTGACCTGATGTGGCCTGGCCGATGTTATTCAACTGGGCCGAGATCCTGCCCAGCTGACCAATCAATTGTAGGGTTGTGGAAGATGTTGTTAGATGTGACTGCATCTGAGTCACATTGTGAAGACCGCGGGCCTTTGGAGGCCGCGTAAGGTCATAGTGCGTACCTTCTCTTCGCATGCCCATCTTGAGACACTTCTTCAGCCGGCAGTCTTGACACTGATTTCGGTGATGCTGGTCGATGGGGCAGTTCCTGTTCCCTCGGCAGGTGTAGCTTAGATTCCTGCGCACGCTACGTTTGAAGAACGATTTACACCCCTCGCACGTAAATTGCCCGTAGTGCTTTCCAGAACTCTTGTCACCACATACGACGCACTCGATGTTGTGCGCTTGCATTTGCGCCGCGGTTGGTCCGTTCTTGTCTGGCTGGGGGGTGCCGGACTGTGGGGGATGGATACCCATCAGCTCGTGATCTCCCAGGCCCAGACCTAACGGAGGTTCGCGCCACGGTGTCATACCAACCAATGCCATACCAGCGGCAACAGCGCCGCTAGTCTGCTGATAGAGCAGCACTGTTTCGAGCGGTTTCACTTTGTTGAAAACGTGTTCTCCGCTTGCGACAGCCAATGACCGATTCGGAGCTTAACAGCTGTATCGTCGTCGTCGTCGTCGTCGACGTGAACGACAACAAAAACCACGGCACCAGCTGCAGTTGCTGCCGAGTCACTCGGACACTTCTGTCACAGCTTTCAAAGTTCGCGAGGTTAGCACTGGTTTTGACAGAAGCAGCTCGGTCGGGATGAGTTCAGTTCGGTGAGAGCCGAGTCTTCTGCCGGAGCTCGGTGGATGAAGACGTTGAAGTTGAGGTGGAGGTTGAAGGTAATCAACAATCACAAAAAGGAGCACAACAAGTTGCAGAACACGGTACACACTTCGAGTGTCTCTACAGTTGTTGTTGTTTCGGAGAAGAACACCATGGAGCGATCACGGGCACCAAAATCGTTCGCGCACATTTGACGGAGGCCTCATTTTCGACAGTTTCGAGACTTTGCGGCTTCTTTCCAGAACACGTTTCCGAACACACAGCCACTCGGATGACCTCCAGTCTGGTTTGTTGGATTTGGGACCTTGTAGAGGATCGGTGATCGGGTCCGAGCGATGACAGAGAAGAAAACGCTGATGAGCAAAGTCACTGTTGTGAAAAGTTAATTTTCGGGGGCCTTTCTGTCAGCTTGGCCGGTCGAGAGAAAACCAACGGTCGATCAGAGAAAAATCTGTGGCACTCGAACAGAGTCAGCTGATCGAGACCCTGGCCGTTGGCTGTCTATCTGTTGTTCGTGGTGGTGGTGGTGGTCGTCGTTGTCGTCGTTAGTCTGTGTGTAGAGAACCCGCTAGCAGCCGCAGCCGGGCGGCCGGTCGCTGGCGTACAAAGTTCAAAGTGGTATATCTAACTTTAGGCGGTCGCAGGCTGGGTCATGCCAGTGGCGGGCGGGGGCAGGCGCTGGGGTCGAATGGCGTGCGCCCATTGGTTGCCATTCCGAGTCCCTCGCCCAGTCAGCCAGCCAAAGGACCGTCCCGTCGAAAGGCACTCCGCGCGAGCTTCTCAGATAGTCGCCAGATGGCGCACAGACGAGGATTCCTCGACCGACCGACGACGTCAAGAAGCTCATGTTCAACTGGCAACCAAAAGCCTCGTATCCCTGGGGTTCAGTGAGCGTTTCGTCTGAGAGTCAGAGTCCCGACAAATCATCGAATTCAGGAACGCGAATTATTTTCGAACGAACTCATTTGGTCGGCGGAACCGATTCGTTTCTCGGGTTCTATTCCACTCAGGTCACGACTGAAATCATCCCGATCTATCGGAAATCTGTGAATCCATACTGCATAACAACAATCGGATCTTGTCGAGAGGTCAAAGGACCAGGTCTTTGAGAGGACTACAAAGCCCTCTCGTCGGTTCGTTCATAATGAATTAGACACTCGACCGACCTTGTCCGAGGTCTCAAACCGAATAATGCCTTCAACAGATGACCCTGTGAAGCCGGGTAGAGCGAGTTGCGTCTGAGGTCTTCCGCCGGGATTCCATAAAGTTTCTCGATTGAGGCGATAGCGATCGTAACGATGCCACAAACGACCTGTTCCTAGCTAATTCTACTATTCCAATATTATTATGATGATGATGTTCGAACGGTCATTGACAAAACAGAAATGCGCTCCGTTGCCCCGAATCCGACGGATGGACGAATGTTGGGGGCAGACGATCATCATCAACGACGACGTCGTTATCCCATAACCGTTGCTAGCGTAAGGTTAACGGAAAGCAGAGCGGATCTCGTGGCTTCGATGATTCAACGCTCGGTAACGGTCACGTCCGGACCAGAAAGCGTCGCGTCGCGTCGTGGAACGGACGAACCCGCTCCCGCGGACGAGGCCCGGATGCTTTCAGGAAAGCCCGGCGGGGTCACATGACAATAGGAAGGACAAGGAGTGAATCCTTTGCGAGTTGGCAACATAGACTCTGATTGAGCTCTTGCTGAGAGGCGTCTTTGATCTGACCCGGATCAGACTGATTGGATTGACTCCTTCCTCTTAACAATCTCGAGGTTCGTCCGCACGCTCTGCATCCGACGACTTCACCCTCGAATCGCTAGATGTTGTCGTCTATGGTTCGATGTCGATGATTACATCAGCTGGGGGTGCGGCTCACGTCGTCGTCGGGTGCTGAGGAACATCGTGGTCGCTCTACAGAACGGACTCGAACCCTTTGGTGACACACGCACCCTTTTGTGTGTACGCGGGAGTTGCGATGCCTTGTTGGCTCGCTTGGTGTCTGACTGGAGATCCAGTGAAGCGACAAAGTGCTCCTTATACGACGACAACCACAGTTCTTAGGAATCACTCGGAGTTGATTTCTGAGACACAAGCGATGATCAAATAATCAGCATAAATGAACAGCTCTCCCCACCGCAGGGGTCACTCGGCTCCCGTGAGTGTTTCCGCAAGACAAAGGGGAGAGCGCAGCAGGCGAGTAAGCTCGCGTTTCTTCTGAACTTCTCACCAATTCAAGATGAACTAAGCTCGCTGTCTACGGACGCTCGACGGCGAGAACAACGGCACCGGCAGCGAGCATGATGATGATAACTAATATCTATCGTCTCGGTATTCCATGAAGACGATTTTATTGATTGAAAAGTTTTCTCCCGTTTTTCGCCGGTCTCCTGTCTGCGAGCATTTTTGCGGATTGTTTTTGGGTATGCGAGCGAGCGAGCGAGCGAGCGTGTGTGTGCCTATAGTGCTTTTACGACAACGACGATGAAGTCGACGAATGAGCCAGAACCTTTGACCCTTTCTGTTCAGCAGTTCTGAGATCCGTTTCTTGCTCCAGACAGCGTCACCAAACTACTGCCGCAGCCGCGAAGATAGCGAGCAGACCGTAATCAATGTCTGCGTTGCTTTTTTCTACCCCTTTTTTCGCATAGTCAACTAGTTTTTCTTTTCGTTTTTTTTCTCGCTGTGACAAAGCTCCTCTCACCAAGTACGTACACGATTATCGCATGTTCGCCGCATTTTGTCAAGAAAAATTTTCGAAGGAAGGACTCGGTACGTACGCGGAGCTGGTGGGCCAGCGTACGAAGCGGCGAGCGAATCCACCGACGAACTGTGTTGGCAGGAGGTAATTGCATGAAGACTCAATTTTTCAGCGAGTTTCCACAGCCAGATTTTGAAACAGCGCTCGGCAGCTGAATTATAGTAGGTAGTAACGTGTGTGTGTGTTTGTGTAGAAAGTGAAAAACGCCGGATCGGGTGACGAAGTATGCACTGTGAGCAGCAACTTTCTCCGCTCGTTGTTTCCGCAATCGACAACGCGGCTAAACTAATGACTCAAGAGTCCGGCTAGTTGCCCTGAACCAAGCCCAGTATTTGACATGTGAACTTCATTTCACGGTGGGGGTGCAGGACCTTCGCGCTGGGAGCTCACTCGACCACTGGCAATCTAACTCATATCGCTAACGAGAGTTACGTTTCGGTAATTCGTCTGTTTAGGAGCATAACCCCGGACTGAGGTGAGTTTTGTGTGGGAGATCTGACTAAATAACGACCAAACACTTAAATCAAATTTCTCGCTAAAAGTGAGATGTTTAGCCTTAAACGGCGTTGTGTAATTTGAGAACACTTAACGTTGACTCATGCTCATTCGGTAAGAAGGAATATTTTCGTTATTTCCACAAGGGGTTCATGCTTGAACGATCCATGCAGATTTACACTTAGGGCTGCTCTTCTCGTCATGGTCACGAATCCGAGAATCTTGAAGCTCAACTTCAAATCCTCGACGATATCGAACGTGGACGTTGATTTACATTCCCTGGATTCTGCCTCCTCCTCCCGTTTCCCTGAGAACTGTGATGCAGATCCGTTCTTTTCACGTGTCTTTTGGTTTGACAAAGTTATTCCAGGACTCGTTTGTCCTCTACTATCATGGCTAGAACATATTTTCCTGTTCCCTCGCTAATCGGAAGATTTTCGTTGAGTAGATTCAATTTGCGACGAAAAAGTGGAAGACAGGTGAGCGAGGACACAAGTTGAGGAATTGTCGAAGAAGTCATGGCACTGAAAGAACCGTTAGGGGGAAAATCGTCGGAACATCGTTTGCCGTAACACATTCCGCATTATAGTCAATGAATGCTTTTCTGGACACAGTTGAGCTGCTCAACTGTTCGGGCATGCTGCAAATACAGATTAATAGATAGTTTCGCTTCGATGTCAGAGGTGAAAAGCCTCGCCAAGAAGCTACGGACAGGATTTGCATCGGGGATCGGAATGACGATCCTTCTGAATGACAAATCCAGGTGTGGCCCAAGCTGGGCAGCATTAGCCGCGGCGCGGGCCGGTTTAAGTGAGTTTTTAATTGCAAGTCTTAATTTATCGTCGAGTCCTGTATGCTCGGCAGATAATGAGCGGGAGCTGTAGATGCGACGGTCAGCTGTTTGTGGAAACCTACTGAGGAACGGTTCACAGGGAGAATGGAAATTATTTTCTGCCGTGACCGACGGACGGACAGACTGTGGGACGCGGAAGAACTCGATGAATTGTCGAGTGTTCAACGGATTCGCTGAAGAGAAACAACGACGCCGGCGACTTCACGGTATATTCAGTTTCGCCGTCCGTCGGAAGTGTTCTCCGATTTTTTCAAAGTTCGATTCACCACCGAGTTTTCATCGATTTGACCTGAACGAAAACCACTCCGGATGAAGAGCCTTACAGATGCTGATAACGCTCGATGAGCTGCTGAGCGAAATTGATGCGCGATTCTAGAAGAAGAACGCTGAGAAGCGATTAGGATTTATTCATGAGAAACGGTGCTCATGAGTTCCTCGTTCGCGATACTGCGCATCAAACGTGGACCGCGGTTCAATGTTGGGAGAGTGCCGTTGATCGTCAAAACGAAGCGGCAAACGGTCGCGCGGACTCTTTTTCCACACGTGCCGTAAGAGCATCTTGTGATAGGGCGAGCGAGTCCCTTCGTAACTCTGTCAGTGCCTTGCTTGGTCCATCCGGTCGGCCGGGCGGTCAGTCAGTCGAGCAGCCAGATGGATGGTCTAAAAGACGATATCGAATTTAAATCACCGATTCTGTAGAGTGCCGTGTCAGAAGACGGAGGAAAAGAAGGGCAGCAGGCGGTGCAACTCAATTCCTTTTATTTCGAATGGCTCCTTGCTGACTTTCAGATTCGTGTTTCTTTGTGAATTCGAACAATCTCTCGCGGTCCTCGTCGATATTGAGTCGAAACATAAGCCGTTTTCGTCATCTGAACTTTTCTGCGTTTTCGAATTCCATTACCTCGATAAAACTATCCGCTCGCTCGTTCGTTCGTTCGTTCGTCTGTTCACCCGCTCGCTGAAGCTATCAAAAAATAGGGTCGGATGCTTTATCGGATTCGGAATAGAAGGTGAAACTTATTAAAATGAAGGTCCTGAACGATCTCGCGGTTGGAAAGTAGACATTACTTTGTCATTACCTCCGCATCCAGATTTCGAATCGCTCTGGAATCGCAATCACTGTAATAAGCGATGGATCCGACAATAAAAAGCGAGGAAATTCCACCCAGCAAAGTCCAATGAAGTGAAGAATTCCACATTATAAGGAGGACGATCGGAAAGTCTTGCGATTGTGGTTCGGAAGCGATATCTCATTTCGCACATCCAGTCAGGGTCGCTGGTCATAGTCTGCACTTAGCCAAATGGCCATCCTCCATTTCGAGGATCGCGCTCAGCTTTGCGGTCGGGCGAGCGTTAATTCTCGGACGTAGGGAGTCGAGGACGAGCACTTTCGTACTGTTCTTCTTCATAAGAATAAATGCTCCGAGCCCCCGCGCCGTGCTAAAAATTCACAACTTTGTGTGTGTACGGTCGCCGCTTATTATGGCCGCCTCGTTGCTTATACTCTCTCCCTCTCTCTCTGGCGCCCTCGCTCGCTCCCTCCCTCCCTCCCTCCCTCCCGCAAACCGTTTCCGACTCCCGAATTCTTTCGAACTCGACTCGTTTGAACTCACCTTTCGCGATTCGACGACCGCTTCGTTCCGTCACCTCGGCGGTCGCAGTCGAAGACGTCACGGACTTCGCGTGCAGCGTTTCGTTCTTGATCCGTACAAACAAACTTGATACCTCCGTTTGTACATATCAGTGACACAGTTTGATAAAGTTGTAACAATGTAATCTCTTTAATCGTTTGCTGATTTATCGCCTCGCTGGAACGTTCAGGACGGCTTTGCTTTCTTGTAACGGGCATAAGACATTGGCCCGCCCGCCCGTGCTCGGACTTGCGAGCCCACAAATCCGTTGACTCTTGTCCGGCAATAGGCTTGTGAAGCGGTTGTCCGTGCGAGCAAGTGAGAGCAGTACTGCAGCTCAGCTATTACTGACTGAAGTAGGTAATTGCATCGTTAAGTCCAGTCAGTTGAGCAGCGGCCACGGCGGCGCGGCGGCGGCGTTCAGAAAAGCTGCGGTGCGGCGGCGGCGGGCGCAGTTTTGCGTTGTCAGATAAGCGATAGAGAGCGAATAGATTACGGAATGACTGCGTCTCATCCTCATAACTCAGTAAATCTGGAAGAAGAAAAAGGTGGACGAATAATCTGACCCCGAGAAACGAGAGGTCAATGGCGGCGGCGGCGGCGGCGGCGGCGGCGGATTGGGACGCCCGCCGATGGTCGACGCAGGCAGCGGTCGGAACACCGCGCAGTTTCTGCTACCTCCGCCAAGATCCCATTGCTAGCACCGCCAGAATCGAAGAGGTGCTTATCGAAAATCAAACGCACAACATCTTGAAGCGACGGAAGAGAGAGAGAGGAGGAGCTTCCCGTCGAATGCTTGGTCAGAAGTTATCAAAATAGTTTTTGTTTTCTTCTTTTGATTCTCTTCAGCTCGAGCCATGGGTGCTGCTGCTGCTGCTCCTGGATCCTCAATGTCGGGCACTTGAGTCGGTCGTTCACTGGCGTTTCGACTTCTTGAAACTCCCGCCTTCTGGTCCCCTCGCGCTCTTCTCCTCTATTTTCGTATTCTTTTCATCTCTGTTTTGTCTTCTCGTTCTTCTTTCGATGAGCATCGCCCTTAGTGAAGGACGGCTTGCGTATTGAGGAAACCTCTTTTTTGAGCGATTCCTTTCGCTGCCCGAAGTTTCAGCGGAGAAAAATCGATTTCGATGTCGCCAAACACAAACGATTCCGGCGACGTCGGATTTCCGGGCTTTCGGAGGTGCTCAGATGGTCTATCCAGCCTGGTTAAAGTTGCACAGAGCACGGTGCACGTCGAGTCTGAGCAAATCTTCGCTAACAGCATTCAATCATCAGGCAACGAAGTTACATCGGGTTGCCGACCGATCGATCGACCGACCGACTGAATGAATGACAGACTGGCTCGGGGGCGGGTGGTGTGTGGTTGATTTCCGAGTCGGATCCGTGCGTAGCACATGTCTGATGTAAACGGGGCAATATCTTAGGTCGCCTTCACACATACATCTCGCGCACAGACGCCAATGAATCAAATCGCTGCTCGGTTACCTGCAACCCACTGCCTGGCTGACAGACTGACTGGTTACCCGGTCGTCGTCGCCCCTTCCTCCCCCTCCTCCCCCCCCATCCCCCTCTTTCGGTTGCCGACCGCCCGTCGGCACTCCCGCCGGTCTGGCTGCCTTCATCGGCCTATGAAAAATTACCCGCCTCAGGTCGAGGTATACATTAATAATAAAAGCACGCTTTCACTTGGCCGACGTTACTATTCTTCTTTATCGGATTTACGCTGGAGAGCACTTTGCCCTAATTGCAGCGAAACAAGTTGCGATTATCTCTGCTTGGGCCGCTCAGCTAATTTCTCCTTGATCTGGAATAGCATCCAACTTGTTTCTTGTTTGACCCGCGGCGAGTTGGACGAGCGGAGTGTGTCCAGGAGATGGCTACTCTCGAAACGCGACCAACTCGCCGCTGATGAAGCCAAGTTTTGGGGTGAGGAGGCTCTTTTTTTCTTTGAGACAGGTGAGCAAGCAGCTTGCAGGTTGACTGGCCGCTCAGCTCAGCGCGGCGAAGTGTTAGGCGTATAAAGGTGTGAGCTGCGTGCGGGACCTCGTTAAATTTAGTTAGGGTTAGAGAGAAGCGCCTCGCCAGAGTACAAGGGTAATTAGAGCGCATATGAGAGGCTACACGAGGCCGCGCTCAAAGATAAATTTGCTTAAGACACGCTCTCGCCCGAAGCTCGTCTTGTGCCATGTCCACGCTTTGTATAATCGACACTCCTCCGTTTCCGCATCTCCCTCTGCCCCCTTGATGATATGGAGAAAATATTGGGGAATCTTAAAGAGGTATTTAGTGAATCAGAAGAAAGTCGAGACCTCTCAATTCATTTACCGCATTTTTGGACCCGAAAATTCACGTTGGTCGCTTTCGTGAAGTTTCCGAAGGTTTTCCCAGTGTCTGCAGTTCCGTCAACACGGACCCCGAATACGTCAGAGCGAGTTCGTCGGCGTCGTAGTATCTAATCTCTGTCGCGTTATTCACAGCGATTCGCGACCATGGTTTTGCGCACCGCCTGAAAATGAATCACCGAAGTTAAAGCCGTATTTAGTTTGGGAAGAGATGCCGTCGGTGCACTGGATGATGATAAGCGGGAAAAGTTGAAGGAAATAGAATCGTCACAGTGGGAATGGAACCGAGCGGTCCGACGGAAAAAAAAATTGGTAAGCTGGTGAGAAGGTAAGCTAGCCGGTCGGTTGGTAGGTCGTTCGAATGACCAACTACTGACGAGCTAGCGTCGTCGCTTAAGCGGGATGAATTTCTCTCACTCACTAAGCCCAATTGAAACAAACACTCGCTGGCTCGTTGGTAAATGCTATTCTTCTTAACTAGTCTCCCATTGTCACACGCCGTAACCGCGGAAACTGATTCATGAACTTTGGACACTTTCAGGTTTTCTCCCGTCTTACACTGGAAAAAACAACTCATGACAAACGAGCGTTCCGACAACAAGAGAACCTGACGACATTTTTCGAGATGATCTGGAGCCATTTTTGGAAGGAACTGGGAAGTCAATTCCTCTACATCCTGGGATCCGAGATGAAATCGATGAAATCCTCTCTGCATCGAAGGAAACTCTTCTGTGGATTCTCTGAACTAATTCCGATTCCGGAACGCGAGTTCTATCATTCACTAAATCGTGCGTTCGTGTTACTCTCATTGTAGAGCGAGAAGAGACGTAATTCCATTCATCGCTCGGAGGGAAACTGGAAAAGGCTCATTTCGACGTTCACTCGTTCATGCCTAAATGGTGGACGTGCGAGTAAGAGAGGTGAGAGGGAGAATGCGGAGTTTTACATCTGTATATCGACAAGAGAGAGAAGAGGGTCATGCAGAAATTTTCGTGAAACCATTTGGTCAACAATAACCGTCGTTGTAGTGATTATCCCCTACTCTAGCAACAACCGCGACGACGTCAACAACCACGCAACGGCAACAACAACAACAACAACAACGGAAGCAGCAGCGGCTGCAACAACGACGAACAGATGTTCCTCGAGTGAAACAATGCGTTAGGGAGTCAAAATGCACGACTTATCGAACGAATGGAGGAAAACATCGGGAATCGCCGAGCCTGTTCCATCTGACCCGGAAAATACTCCGAAAATCCCGGGAATCCTCGCTGATTGAAATTAGGACTCAGGATTTCAGGAGAAAAGATTCTCTCGATTTCCCCCATTTTGCCAAAGATCGCTTCTGAGTAAGGAATTTAGCGATCATTTGGGAGAAGTTCCGTCGAATTCGAGTTTTATTCTACTTTGCATACTTGGTTTACAACATTGATGATGATTTCACAGGCGGAGCGACCTTCCGTTTTCAGCAAAGCTGTATCAGATTTCTGTGAGTGAATTCGACAACGACGGCGAAGACGAGCATTCCGTTCGACGGCGGCGCAAGGTATGAAGGGTTGTACATGACGCAGCGTCGTCGTCGGACGAAGTCATTCACAAGTGGACGACGACGGTCAGCTCGTCCGGGTCACGGGGTGAGCTCTGTAGGTCAAACTTTTTTCCGACTGAACCAGCAATTACGCTTCTCGCGCAAAACCAAGCGTCTGTTTGAGCACAGCTCCGAATCCCGCTACCCGACCGGCCACAAGCAGTACGAGACGTCCTGCGGGGGAGTCGTCGCTGAATGGAGCAACTAAATGATTAAAAATTACTTAGCTAACGTAATCTAACCGCTCCAGCTCTGCCTACTATCTACTCGTGAGCACACATTCGCGTTCACGCGGGTCAAAGACAAGTGCGCTGGAGCAGTTTTTCCTCCCTTCGGACTGACAGCTTGAGCTATCGACAGATAAGTCAGCAATATAAATTTTCCGCTTTTCCGCTGCTCATTTTTCTCCAGGATCACGCGGCTCCATGAGGAAATTCGATGAGTCAATTCGGAAAATGATTCTTAGCTTTTCCTCGTTGGACGAACAAACAAAGAACTCACCTAAACCTTAGTTCTATAAGTTCCTCTTGAGCTCTACTTTCAGCTATTTCAATCATCGGCGATCTCGAGTCCGAGGAAGAGCAGCACAGTTCGATGCAACCGATGGTAACCAGATCCAGCTGGAGACGCGGTTTCTGGAAAAGTTTTCATTTTTCCTGGGGAAAATGACTCGATATCGACGCAAAAATTGTTGACTTGGCTTTTTTTAGTTGAGCCACTTTTGAGGCCTGGATCGGTAGCGGCACCATTTCCAAGTTTTGATACTAGACAATGTGCTTGCTACCTTACCTTGGCGCACATAATCTCCCTCTTCACTTTTTTCTCCGTTCTTCCTCTAGATCCGAATTCGATTGAGATCGGAGTCAAGATGTCGAGGATAGAAAGAGAAAAAAAAGAGGGAAAAATCGAATTCATTACATTAAACCGATCAAGCGACTTTCCCCCTTCCTTCTCCCAGAGCTTGAACTGGGCTGCTGAATGAGCCCGACGATCGCTCGCTCGCTCGGGCGGTTGGTCGGTCGGTTGGTCGTCGGACGATGGCGTTATCGTTATATGTATGTTGAAAGACAAAGGCTGCTTTGTGGATAGCTTTTGAAATTCGAAATCAATGAACTATCGATCGGCGAAAGGCAAGCCATTCCTCCTCCTCCTACTCCACAACACTCGTCGCCGACACATACATAATGCTTCACAGCCCGAGCTCGAATCCTGAGCATCAACGACTCGGAACTCTGTCGTCGCCGCCGCTGCCGACGATCGAAGATCGACCCTCGGAAGTTTCCTCCGTTTCATTCTTCATTCCTGTCCTCGAGATCTCTATGATGCTCTGTCGAATTCATTTCTCATGTGCTTTGAATTCTGTTGGATAGAAGTTCACAAGCCAAGAGCCGATTTGTCGGCTTGCTTTCATCGCCAATGTTGACTTCTTCTCCGAAGATTGATGATTGCAATTAATCCCGATACTAAATATATATATTAATTATATATTCAGCTAATGAGCTGGAGGGTCGTTGTCGTTTCTTAGAGCATTCCAACTCACTATCTGAAGCTCGCTATCAGCGGAATCGGAGCCGAGCGACTGCAGCGGGAAAAGAAAGCCGTGCAGAAGGCTTCAATCCAAAACTCGCGGCTTTAATCTCTGCAGTCTTCAAGTACAAATGTGTTAACGTAGCAGCGGAGGAGACATCAATATCCGCACAATGGAGATAATGCACCGAAGTTGGATATAATAACATTATTGACCTACATTCTATCGTTAACACAGCCGAGCTTCGGACCACCAACGCGCGAACGAGCAGATTTTTCGGAGCATCCGCGTCCGAAGACGATGTCCTTTTTGTCTTTTTGTCACCGTGTGTCGTAGACGGGACTTTTCTGATGTTTCATACGCTGAAGTTGTCTCTGCCGAACACGAGAGGACATTGAAATGCTGCGAGAGAATCAGACTGCTCGGGATTTCGATGAGGGAAATATTTTTTTCCCTTTGCTTTTAGTCGGCGATGCGCGGATGACGCAGCTCCGAAAAATACTTTTCAGAGGGTACCGAGCGGCGGGGATCGCGAGTGGAGAAGAGGCGAAATCAAGGAGGATAAGCGGGCGCAGGAGAAAGCGCCACCACAGAACGACAGCGACGACGACGATAAGGCAACAACAAAATTAAAAGCTAATGTCGTCCTGGCTCCTGTAGATGATCGACCACTTCGTACGCATCATTACTTCGACAGGAAGCCGCAGCGGGATGCCGCACTTTTTCCTCTGGCTCAGTGTTGCCACGAAGGCCCGAATTCCTAAAAACACCAATGATGAGAGACAAACTTCGAAGCAGAACTCGATGACGCCACAAACACGACGAGACCGCGACTCGCGTATGCCGACATAGGTGATCGAGGTTTGGTTCGTTTGAAGAAAACTTTTTGACTCTCTCTCTCTCTCTCTCTCTCTCGAAACGAGTTCGAAGAGACGAATCGCAACGACGATGTTTCCAAGGCACAGGAAAAGGAAAAGCTCTGGAAGATATGAAGCGAGCGTCCACAACGCCCAGTCAGCATCAGCCCTACCCGAGGATTCCTGGATAGTCAAGTTGGAAGTAAGGAGACGTCAACAACGAGCGCGCGCTGCCGCAAGGTGTGTGAAACTTGATGAAATATTGCCATCCTCGCGCGGTGTTCGTCGGAGATTTGTCAAGTAAGTTTTTTACTCGGTTGCCGCAGACTTTCAGGATAGCGGAACGCCAAGGAAAGGAACGAATGACGACCGTCAGGCGTGTTCGGGACAGCTACCTTGTCAACTTAGCAGAGGCGCGGCGACAACGACGATGCCTGACTCGAAGATCCTTGGCTTGGAAGAACCTCGCTCGAGCTCGTTTCGCAATCCCGGAGTTAAAATCATCCACTCAGCCACTCGCTTCGCTCACGCAGTCCGCTTTGCACGCACGGTCTCCTTCGAGTGCGGTTTCCGGCGGACCTAAAAACTAATTCCACGCGTGGGAAACAAGTTTTCGGCGCAATCAAGTTCGTCTCCGAAAGTGGGATCAGTCGCATCAGAGATCGGAGACTCACTCCAAGGTGTTGTTTCGAAGTAGGTGATTCCTCTAAAAGTTTTCTCGTTTTCCCAGTCTCTCACCGTTTTGCACCAACTGCGCCCATGGTGCACAATAGAGTTCTTTGTGGACTGGAAATCACACTCGTTCCCAAAAGCAACACCCACTCGAGATCAAAGACCAGGAAAGGGCCAGCACTACTCGGAAAAGATGAGCACTCTTTTGGAAGAATGTGTTGAAATATCATGATACGTAACCAAACGATGCTCATCCAACAAGGCGTTACTCTGTAAAAGCTCGGCGTGAGAAATTTGCCAGTATGATGAACGAGCCTTCCTACCTAAGAGCTGTGAGAGATTTGTTGTTGTTGTCGTCGCGGAAATGTTATTCGGCAAACCTGGAACACGAGTGTTTCTATTCTCTTGTTTTTTCCTCCCGCTCCCTATCCTCGTACAACTCATTTCTCTTCCTGAATTCATTCGAAAGACGCAGAGGCTGTTCGAGCATGTTGTCGTCGTCGTTCTCGGTTGTGAAACTACCGAGCTCGACATTCCAACAACGGGAAGCTCTGTTGTGAATGCTGGGCTTGGCAGAGATGTCATCTAGATACAGGTTTGAAATGTTTGGACTTTTTTGTCCGATCTCGAACAGAGAGAGTGGAAAGAACAAGAAGTAAAGGAGACCGATTCGGGTGTTGACACTTCGAGATGACTGTCAGAGTAAATTTTTAGTTGCTCTAAAAATTTTCAGGCCAAGCTTGCCTGAGATGTTCTTGCAGTCATCCCTGGAGATCGGTCAGAAATCAAATAGAGGTTGATATCTCCTATTTTAGCTTTGGTTCACCGAATCGTTCTAAATTTTTGAGAGGCCGTCCGCTTCAAAAATATCTCGATTCTATGAACTACGTAGAGATCATTCACAAAACCTTCGAATGTCGCCTCAAGCGCCCAAGGGAGGGCGAAACGTTTTTGAAGTTTCGCCGCGATTTCAGGAACGAACAGAAACATTGTCTCGAGTCGATGTATTGTTTTATTCCGTGAGGAAGCGATTTTCGCTCTTCATCCGCTCTCCAGAATTCAGTCGACTTCAGCCATTGCAACAACCCAGTGCATGCCGGCGAAAAACCATTTCCTCTTCACCGGAAGCGACTCTACCATGGACTGCACGACGTTCCTGGCGGCCTGTTCATTCTTCAAAGAGGTTCCATCGAGTACAGCCTTGAGTAGACATTTCCCACCCGCACCTTCGACGTTCTGGAAGATCATTCATTGATGTTTTTATTTGAGAATCCATGTTTGATCCCGCGTCAAATGTATTGGGGTGAATGCGTAGATGATGCTGAAGAAAAACGGTTTCTGAGCAGTACCTTATCGTTGATGACTCCGTCAGGGTAGCAGCGGTCGAATGCTCCGCAAATCTCTTCGCTGATCTCGAACAATTGAGTCATAGTCAGTTCATTCTTCTCCATGACGGGCAGAAAATGCATGACTGACATAGCCATCGGTTTCACGACCTTCATCATATCCTCATTGCCTGATTTGTATATTTATGAACTGATATGAAAAAATCAAGGATATGGTGGCATGGAATATCTGGAATTGTTATCGATTCTCCAAATTTTCTACCGGTTTCTCATCCAATATGGGATGTCTGCACTGCTATCATCTAGTTCGTCGATGATTTCACGTCGTTTGATGGGAGCGACAGCTAGAAGAGTGTCAAAGCGTTCAACTGGAAGTTGAGTCGCTCGATGCGGAGTCCTGAACTGAGGACGAGATCTCTTGACTCCAAATCATCACTGATAGCTTCTAGAATCCTGTTATCCTTACAACCGCGTTCTCCTCCTCGTGCCACGTGGGCTATTTCACACGATCTAGGGAGAAGCTTCTTTCTGTTATTAGGATTCGACGATAAATTCAAACTTACTTGGAACCTTTCCACATTTCGTTGCTCGTTCAGCATCTTCTTTCGACAATACGCATTGAAATGAAAGGCTCAAAATCAAAGCTACTTTGCACTGCATTGGTGCCACGACGAAGTGCTGCTTCGTATCCTCGGTAGTCCGGGATGAAATACCAATCTCAGCCGTAGGCTTTAGTGATTTCTCCTCGAGGTCGATGTCAATGCCAAACTGTCAGCTGAAACGACAATCTGAACGGAGCAGCGCTTCTCCTTCTCGTTTCTCGAGCCGGTGATCGATATGCCGCAATCATCTCTCCTTGGAGAGGCTCGCATTTGAATCAAGGATTGTTCGGATCGCCCTGGAATCATCGCAATACATCGGTTCTTGATGATGAACTGCGTATAAACGCACCCATGACGCCGGAAATCTACTTCGGCCGACGAATCTGAAGATTTTCAATAGAATCAAGCGATGAAAACGTCGGAGTTTGCGACGGAGAGGTATCTGGCATGGAAACATTGGTTAGGCTGAAAAGTTCGTCTTTCGTTGAGTGAATCCGACGCATAATCTGATCAAAGTGTCCCGTGACACCATTCAGCAGGGGCGGCGGCGGCGGCGGCGGCGAAGGTGCTGTCGGCAGCGGTGCTGGTGTGATGGCATTGTCTGCAGAGGCAATCTCGGGCACCCAGGGCTAATTTGGACACGTCCGCCCAGTTGGCCAGTTAAGCGGCCATCTCTGTGGACGTCCACCAGAGGTAGTCGACTCGTTCAGCGGCGGTATTCTCGGTCAGTTCATCTATCGAACGAGAGATCCTCCCACCCCGTTCGTCCGTTGCCTGTGGTCGCCTGTCGTCGACGCTGCTCCCTCGGTAGGTGTGGACAACACCCAATTTGCACAATCTCTACAAGAGATGAACAACTAACTCCTTCCGCTGGCGTGGCCAAAGATTAGGTATTCTTCAAGCAGCTGAGGCCGTCGAGGAGAACGAGTCGATGGACGGGTTTGGAACGGAAGGAAGGAAGGAAGAAAAAAAACAGATGAAGTGAGATAACCCGATACGACATGGGCAGATGTAGATTGCGAAAAACAGTTTCTCATTGAGCCGCCTTCGAGTGTCAGCTTTGACACCTGCTTCAGGGTGTCAATACAAAACCCACCTACCTCTGAGGTGCTCCCAGCAGGACATTGGAAGCAAAGAACGACGAAGGGGAAAACCAGAGAAAATACGAAACGAAAGACAATGAGGACGAAACGCGCTCGGGTGGAATATTTTTGACAGCTGGGGACCGCGGCTTTGACGACGAGCCGCAGATCGTTGAACGAGAAAAAAAATTGAAGAAGTAGAGAAACCCCAGAGCGAAAGTCGGAAGCTTTGATTCAACACCTGCCGTCTCAGGAATCTGTTGCTCGTCGTCCACTTTTCGTACTTAACGTATTCTATTCCTCTGAAGGCATCGTGGCTGGTTTCCCCTCTTCGGGACCTGATATATTCGATGATTTCTGTTCGAACTTCGATCCGGTTGTCGTTTGACGAAAGAAGAGAAAACCGACGACCAGGAAGTTTCCTCTATAGACGTTTGTCCGCTGAGCTTTTGTTCCCGAGGAAGAGCTAATTATTTGGAGACACCCGAGGCAGTGTCCAATTATGCAAGGTATCAAGCTCGCCTCGAGGGAAGAGACAATTTAAAAACTCGCAGCTCGACTTAGTGGTCTTTTTGTCAGATCCACTTAAACGCGTCCGAGAGAAGAGAGACCGAGTTTGCACCTTCAGCCAAGTAGTGAGCGTGTACGCGTGCGTGAATGTTCACGCGAGACCGACTATCTCACATAAGAACTCCTCGCCTGGTTGAGGTCTGTCGGGCACTATTTCACCCGTATCCGCAGAAGTCAGGTAGAATTGATTCTTTCTCTCCGAAGCCCCCGCATGCGGGAGCGACCGCTCTTTTAAGCTTCAACTCTGAGACAGTTTTTGCTAAGGCTCTCTCGAGCCTCTCCCTTCTTTTTTGTCTTTTCAGCTCTCTTAAATACCCTCTTTGTTTTTGAGTTGAAAGCGGGAGGCTGCGCGAGCGGTTTCTGTGAATCCAAGTGGAAAAATCAGCTCAAAACGGTCGTCTCATATTGCGACCGCGAGGAACGCCTGAATCACCTGAGTTTCGTTCTTGAGTCGAAGAATGAAAGACTGCTCAAGTTCACTGGGCGTCCATCAGATCGGGTTAGGCAGAACGAAATTGAATCTTCCGATTTGTGATATCGATTCCAAAGTCTGTTCCGGACTCTGCCTCTTGCAGCAGATCAAACAATGGATTTGTAGCTCAGTTTTCAGAGTTTGATTATTGGCGATTATTTTGAGAGAGAGAATATCGAGCTTACAGAAGGATGTGTCATATTCGAGGAGTGGTTAAGAAAAAACTGGGTCAACAAAGCAAGGGTTATGCTTAACTGAGTGCTTCGATGCAAAACGAACGAACGAATGAATGAGCGAACTAGCTCTCACACCCCATGTAAGCAGCCTAGAAAGAGCGGACGGGCAGGCGAGTGAGCTGGCAGGCAAGCTGACTACATATCGGAGTGCTTTAGTCGTCAGGGGAATGTCACATTGGCCACAGTCCTACATCTGTCGATGATTCAAGAGGAGGGATGCATGCACGAACTGTAAAAAAAAACACTACCCACATATCCGAACAAGCAAGCCACGAGGTTAGATGCGAGAGGGGTGCAACTATCGCGGAACCCCTAACCAAAATTGTCGAACTCTCAAGTGGGTTCTCTCTTTCATCTGATTCCACAATTCAGCGACCACGAGCTTTTCCAGGATCGCCACAAAAAAGCGTTCCTTGTTTTCGTTCCTTCGAAACAGCTTTTTTTGTGTATTCTTAAACTCTGCATCCAGTTGGAATCAAAACTCTGCTGCGAGGTCGACATCATCTCAAATGGAGGATCTTCGCAGCAGACTTTCGTCAGGATGGATTGTCAGCGCCACTCGAAGAATATCTCTCGATGAAACAAAGGTTTGAGGAAATACGAAACAGAGAGGAAGTCTTGACGAAAGAGGAAAGAGTGGTTTAATCGAAATCACGAGCCGCGCGAGCGTACACGTTGCAATCCGCAAGTCTCTGGAGATTCAAATGATATGCGAACCTCAGAACTCGGTGCTTTGGCTCGATAAGATTCGGAAAGATAATACTTATGTTTAAGAGCCGCAGACTCTAAAAGGCCTTTTCGAAACGAGAGATGGATAGAGATATCTTCGGGAAGAGAAACGGATACAACCCGCCCTCCCTTCTCTCAACCAACCAACCAGCCAGCTAGCTTAGGCAGTCAGAGAGGGCTTAATATAGTCCTCAAAGTAATACACTTGAAGGCGAGTATCGAATGTCATTGGTTCTCTCTTCCGAGCTGCGCCATCGCAACAAATCCCAGCTCAGCCGTGAGGCTTTCCCGAGGAGCAGGATGCTGCTGATCGGGATGACGGATGTTCTCCTCGTTCGGAGGAAGCACTAGCGTTTAACATCGACCGTACGGGGATTCGCGTCGAATTCTATAAAACATCGAATTCATCTAAAGGTTGAGAAAATTTTCTCCCATCAAATGCGGACTCCGACGCAGCGTTCTGGCAAACGATAGAACAGCTTTGTTTTCCTTGAAGAAAGTCGGAAGTTTTCCGAATCGCCAATATTTTCCGCGAGCGGTCGATGGACTACTTTGACTGATCGGCGAACGACTAAAAGAGCAGATGAATGAGCCGAACTGACTAACAGAGTGACCATCGAACTCCACCACAACTGCTGTCCATTGTTTGAGGCAAGAGGCCTTCGAAAGAGGATTTTCATCGCGGGGCGTTCGTGTTAACCGCTTCTATTTCGTCAGCCGAGCACGTGTGAATGACCCTTTCGTTAACCATCCGATACCGAGAACAAAAATGTTCATTGACACACCGACCAAGGAAGGAAAGAACGAACGAACGAACAAACGACTCGCACACACAGTCTCAAGAGCGGCCAGCGTCTTGTTCCGTTTTGAGCCGGGTGTCCCGTGGAATCGACTCTTCGAGCAATAACGGAACAGAAATGCTTCTCGAGCTTCCGTCTGAGTTCGGTTCGATCGTGAATCGAGCGCACAGACCGCTAACTGAAACCATGTGTCGTTAGTGAGGTTGTCAAGGGTTGGGCGTAGGGCAGAGGTTTTCCAAGTGTCTTTGTTGGTGGCTTGTGTAATCACGACTCTCTCCGTCAACCCGATCGACAATGTTCCGACATCCTCCAGATGTTTGGAAGCGAATCTCGACCGAATCCATTCGTCCGGAAACTCAGTCTCCACCGGTGTCTCGGCGAAGAACCTCTGACCTCAAAGGGGTACCAGATTAACCTCAGTGCCTAAATATGGCCAGAAGGCGCGTTTGGTTACCGATCACGATGGAAATAGCTTACTGTAACAAAGTTTCCAAGTCACGATATCTCAGCGCTGTCCGAAATTCATAGCCGCGATTCACGGTTTGGATGCCATCGTTTCTGGTGGAGCTGCCGTTACGCGCGTGGAACTTTTTCCCGACGGTCGCGACACTTTCACACAATCAGCCTGGGGATCGTAAGACAGCAGCGCACCCATCGAGGCTACGCACAGTATCTTCATGATTCGTTTACGGGACGGCACGCGGGAAGAAAGGAAAAGCGCTTTCCATGAAGACAACCCACGTCGCTGTCGGCCGACTTTGGCGCGCAAATTATAACTTAACTCAGTGGGCTTGACCTGAGGTAATTTGCTGATTCTTCGCCGAGTAATTATCGCGTTGAGTCATTCGCAGAACTTTGAGTATTTCATGAGCTGTTTATGACGACGCCAGAAGTATCGCCGCGGAACACCGTCTAGAACTCTCCTGTCAGCTTACATTGGCCCTTAATAATTATATGTTCTATCTAATAGGTGGAAGAATGCGCTTAGAACTGAACTCCAAGTCATGGATGAGAGCGACGAGCGGAGCGAACTCCAAGGTGGATAAGTGGACCGCCAGTTAGCCGCGGCTGTCTCCGTTCGGAGCAAGGAGTATGCTCACCGTGAGAAGTAGCAAATGACGATGCCCCCTCAGACACTCTGGGGGCGATCCCATCTTCCAAGTGTGTTCTTTAATCGCCGTGACCATCGAGGAGCAGGATTTTTCCACACGAGAGCTCTTTGCTGTACGATGTTCAATTTTTCCGATAGGTCCTCGTCAATTGACATTTTGTCCACCTCATGAAACCGATCGATGAGTTCAGTTTTTTCCTTAGAGTTCCGAGGCGAGGATCACTTCGTATCAGAACCTCAGAACTCGAAGATGCTCTCCACCGGAGCGACAACAAGACGTTGGTGGCCGGCGACATCAAACATCCATTATGATCGACACGCTGACTCTACCAGCCCCTGCCAACAACCCGCAACCGTCGCGCCGTCATCGTCGCCGCCGCCGCTGCTTGTGCCGCAGGAACAGGACAAAGAAGTCTAGCGAACTTGATAAAGTCAGACAAGCCCATATTGCAACGGCCGGCCGACCGATTGACTCGGTGACTCGATGGATGGATGGATGGATGTTCGACGGACTGCCCTCCTCCAGCGTCTTGAGTCGAAAGTGCAATTGACGACCGCACATAAACGGCTGATCGAGCAGAGGATTCGGAGGGTTTATTGAAGTCGCGCCCTCTCTTTGGTGGAATCCATTCTTCGTCCCAAACGATCTCTCGCTGACTGGACAAGCAAACGGGCGAATGTACAGACGTCGAAAGGTGTGTGAGACTTCGAAGTTGAGAGCGTCCATCGCTGACCTTTCCTCAGTTTGTCTGTTCTTCTCCTCCTTCGAGGAGGGGATTGACATTTTCGTTGTTTTCTTTCCTTCTTTGGTCGCTGAGTCGGCCGTCAGGCGCGTGTCGGAATCATTCGCAACTCCTGGGACGCACAGTGGCGATGGCGAGCGAGGATAGACGACAAATCGTCGAGGATGTTTTCGCCTCGCGAAACTTCGGGTCTCCGAGAATCACAACAACAACAACAATACCAACAACGAGAACGACAACAACAACAACAACAAAAGGAGGAGAAGGACTCACAACAACGGGTCGACCGACTTCAAATGAACATATTTTCCGGATTATTTACTCTCGCCGACTGGAGCGTCTATTGTTGAGTACAGAAGGCGGCACTGCTTTGGCTTCTCTCGATGCTTCGTCACTTCTCTTCTACCTTTTCCTACGAAGAGTGACTTCGGCCTCTCTCTCCCCGTTCATCTCCCCTCTGGGCGTATATGTCGAGGCCATATATGCGCGAATCCGCGACCGCGAACACACGCAACAACCTAAATATGCCACAGCGAGACTCAAAAAGCTGGGCGCGTCAATTCCTCAATGGCTTTGTGCCGCCGGTCGAGCACTGAATCTGAATTGAGTCGGAGTCAGAGTCTTTGGTTGAGCTCGGAGCTCCAGACTCGAACGACGACGACAGCGGAACAGACTTCTAAATGAAACAACGATCGAGGAAGTTCCACTTCAGGTTATTCGAGCGATTCGTCGACGAGTGGATCATCGGAAATGAGCAGCAATAGAGGAGAAGAGGTTCGATCACTACGAGGACAACGAAAAGGAGCACGAAATTTGATGGAAGGGGTCTATGTTGTTGTTTAGAGCTAATCTATCCATTCAAGAATGAACGAACGCCGTACCGATGGAAAGCGGGAGCTTAGCACTTATCGGGCCAAGACACACCCTGGAGCCGCCCGTCTGTCTGCCAGCGAGCCCGCAGACTGAATTATGTGATTGAATATGAACCAAACCGTCGCTACCGCAGCTGCTCCTGTTGCTCTTGGATCTTTGCGCCGGCGCTGCTGCTGCTGCTGCTGCTGCCGCCGCGCCGGTGCTCGCAACGACATCGCCGCCAATGAGATTAGTTTCTTGAGGAAAAGCATCTTTCACCCCCCCTTCCTCCATCTCCACGTCACTTCCCTTCGCGCTCACTGTTTCCTCGTTACTCTGCTGTTGCTGCGGCTGCTGCCGTAGATATAGTTCATCATCATTTTGAGCGGTGGCGAACTCTCATGTGTAACAACATGCAATGGGACGAAACAAACCGGAAACATGTCTTCGAGACCGGCTGATTCTCTTTCTTCCACAGAGGTGAGGTGGAATTCGGAAGTCCAGCGACCGATCCAGCGCGGCGACGATGAGCAGTCTTTGATTCCGTGTCCCGCCACCGATTACGCGCTTCTGTTTTGATTCATCGCATTCACAGATAGCGTGAGGGAATGTTCAGTTCGTTCAGTTGGCCATCGTAAACCTTTGGAATCATTTCATCGCGCGCGGCCGACCCAGGATCCATACAGGAAAGTTGTTATCGTCGTTGGTCTTTTGCGGTGGTTGTGGTCGTCGTTGGCCACCCGATCGATGAGAAGAGAGTCTGTCCACCTAGCTAGCTACCGAGCGATCGATCGACCGACCCACCTACCAACTCTCGGGCCAACGACGATGAGGGACACGACAAGTAGAAACGGGTAAAATACGATTTGTCCCACAGAGAAAGCGAATGAGCGAGCGCCACCGGGCGAGCCGGCGAGCGAGTGAGGGAGCGAGGGTGTACGAGTGAGTGACAGGGGCCGAAACAACCCCACCCACTTCGTCCATACTCTGCGAACCATCCATCCATCCATTCGTCCGTTCGTCCGTCGGAGAGAGCGTCCATCGAGTGGCCGTACATCTATCTATCCATCCAAGTGGCGAGTCGACTTTACTCGCCGCTAAAACAGGAGTCAAAGCAAGAGGAGTCCTATGGTCACCTGGATTGCTCACGCGAACATTCGCCACCTGGTCTTCAAGGCTTGAGTGGTCTTGGCCACCGCCACCACCGCTGTTCTTGACTGATGCCGCAACAATCACCACTGTGGCGGCGACGACAACAACAACAACAACGGTGGCGAGCAGCAACAATGTGCTAGCCAATAGACAATGCAAATATGTTCATATCTGGGAGCGAATAACACATATGACATGTGATCCTCATCTACATACGTATTGCATCCTCATCTCTGATTCTCTCGGTTACTTTCACGCTCACTCGGCAGCCCCGTCAAGTGGCTGGGCTCTCGACTGCTTGTCTTGTCAAGTGGCCCCTCCATCCACCCTCGTTCCTTGATCGCGAGTGGTTAGGTGGACAATCGGACAAACAAACGACCACGGACGAACAGATTGACTGGATGCCTCGCACGGAGTAGATGCGTCCCCCGCATATGGACACTGATACGCGCACAATACACATACAGCCTCATTGGCTGAGAGTGCAGCACCTTCCCCGCGTGGACACGATGAGGGAGTTGCTTCTTTGAGACGACGCGAAGAGACTTGCGCTGAAACCTGGCGAGTTTCCAGCGGTTTTCGAGAGGAATCGGAAGAAACCTCAAGAATTTCGCTCTTCATTGGCGTGACCAGGATCCTCTCAGATCGAAATCCTTGAGTGCGGCTTAATGCCGGTGGGTTCGGTGGAATCTAATACCCGATTAAGGCCTTCAGTGGTTCGTGTCGCCTCGATGCCGCGCACCTGTGAACGCCAACAGATCAGGCCGATCAGCGGATCGAAAACGATGACAATAGCGAGGACGGGAACGTCAACTTTCGTCACTACGTAAAAGCGTGGGATATTTAACGGGCGTTCTCACAGATGTTCGAACCCCCGGATTCCAAGACCCACGTGACGGTTGAGCGGAGCGACGTCTACGTTTACTGTATTCTTTTCTCGTGGTTTGCGCACACTTTATTGTTCAGGCTCGAGGGCCTTACCAGAGTTATTTCACACAGATTCGGTGAAAAGGAGAACGGCGACCCTTCGACCTGGTTGTGGTCATCGAAGCAGGCGAGGCCGTAGCCTGAAGTCGCGCAGGAGAAGCTCTCCTTCCCGACTTCGGGAGATTCGTGTCCAGCAGCTGGTCACTTCGATTGCTGTCGCTTTTGCCGCTGGTTTCTCCTCTGATGCGAAAATCAGATACTCGTGTACCGTAGTTTGCCGTTGACTCACGACACCCGGTCGATATTCGAGAGAGACCGCGACAGATGAAGTCGTGGTCACTCGAAGAGTCGCCACGCCGTTCAATCACTCAACGGACCATGCCGCACGCTGACCTAACGGCTCAGCGGACGCGTTGAAAAAACTGGACGCTCGAAGGGATCCATGGGAAGAAATGGCGCGGGACAAACGGCCGAGCGTTTTAAGGAAGATCGCTTCGAACAAAGCGCGCTGATGAATTTCGCGAATTCGCATCACGGTATTCATGAGTCTGATTTGAGATGCCGATTTTAAAACTTGTTCCACCGATCAAGATATATTAATATAAGACAACAATCATGTATAACACAATGATGATTCCATCCTAAATGCGTTCATCTCGTGATCGATGCATCGAAGCCGATCCTATCTCGGTCATCGGACGAATCGTTGTTTGATCTCAATCGATCAAAACTGGTTGTCGGATTCGGAATCAATCCAGAGTATTCCAAATTCGCTTCTAACGTTAATCTATGTTCAGACCCGCCTCTGGCGAACACGCCTCAAGAAATTCGAATCGGTAGGGAACACTCGGCAGCGGAAGGGACAAGAATCCCAAAAACCGTGTTCTGAGGGGTCTTGCCGTCTTACCCTCCCCTTTTCTCTCTCTCTCTCTCTCTCTCGGCGGGAGCAATGGAATGGTGGCATTTAACAAATGAGTCTGTTGTCTGCTTCTTGTGTTGCATTGCGTTGCTGTACCGGCACCCTTTTGCCCCTCGCTCGCCGAGTCCGCTTCCCATAACTCCAACCCTGCCCCATATTCTCCGGCAACGCCCTCTGAGTTTTCTCCAACCTCATTTTTTCTTTCCGCCACACCCTTTCCGCCCCTCGAGCGAACGGTTGCGACCGTGGATGCACAAACTCCTTTTGCTCCTTCTTCATCCTCCTCAGGACGGCCAAGGAGTAGTGTGAGGAGGCGTCGGCGAGCGAAGATGCGGCGGGAAGCAATGAACTCGAGAATGCGGTAAAGGATCTCGGGTTTTGGTTTGTGTGGCTTTTTTTTTAATTTTTACTTTTGATTAATCAAGCTGCCGGCAAGCGCGATCTTCTCTCGTGCTCACTGTTGTGCCACTCGCGAACGAGTTACAACACTCGGGGATTCTTCCATTTGGTGAGACTGCATGTCGTCAGTTCCGTCTCTCCGCTCGGGGATGAATGAAATGAATTAACACCTTCTCGGCAATCAACAAAAAAAAATTTTAGAATTCCTCTAACTGACAGTTGCGTACGACGACGTCGACTGCGCTCAACCGCTCCGGACAGAGAGTATCTGAATTTAATGAATAACGGAACGGAACACTTGGCTGCGACGAATGAAATCGGGTGAATATAACATGCTCTTTAGGATGATGAACTGAATCTGGTCGAGTTCAGGATTTTGTTCATCGGAGGAAGAAAGTGATAACGGGGCGCGTGACTTGCCAAGTGAATCCTGCCGAAGGTGTTGATGGACAAATGAACGAAAAAGGTTTCACAGAGCAAAATCTTCACGCCAAACGAAGGAGCTTAGTTTGATGGAATCTGAGGAAGTCTGAGTTTTGGACAGGAACCAATCGACGATCGGATGGTGATCGTGATACGAACACGAGAGAAACATAAGCTTTTTTGTTCTCCTTCTCAACAAGTCTTGATAGATACATGCACGTATCGCGCACTTTTGAATCCGAATCGAAAAACGAGCTCCGGCGAAGTGTTGAACCTGCTGATGAAGAATCGCTAACTGCACGATGTACGGTCACGATACCTCGCCGGAGATTCTCTCACTGAGTTTGCCAGATTGTATGTGATCTAGATTCTTCTCAGACATTTTTCACTTATGACAACAAGCCCACATCGTCACGCTCTATAAGTTTTTGGTGATATTTCATTCGCGGAGGTCAGTTCCGAAGATGAAACGGACGCGGCCAATTCGTGAATTAGCACTTCCTCTTTTCGAATGACCACCCTCCGAGGCTCTTTCTCATCGTGCTGAGAATCCTCTGTTGTTCCCTTCATAATTTTTTGTCTTCTCGTCGATTTTAGAAATCACCACAACGGAACTGCTGACCATTTGACCAATTTGGAGCCGCAGCTGTCGACGAGCGCACGTGTAAGACATAACGGCGGTCGTCGGGTTCGCTCGAGACAAAACTATCAACTACGACCTGATCGACACTTCTCAGAGCTGAGCACCAAAAACCCATCTATCTGAACTCGGGGATTTTCTTCTTTGGGCTGCAATGGATCGTTGGTTTGCCAAGTGTTGAAAGTCTCCAGGAGTTGTTCGACTTTTGTCCGGGACACGGACTCCTCGCTCTGATCGTCGCGAAGCAAGCGTTCACCTTGATACGAGTTTTCATCGTGAAACACGCTTCTCCTCTCGAGTTTGTGTACTTACTCTCGTTATTTTGCCTGGATCATTTCCTATTATAGAAACACAGCAGAGATGAAACGAGATCAGACGGAGTCACAGCACAATGATGAAGCGATACGCTGTTCAAACAAAGACGCTCACTTCACAGTGACGTTTGCTGGACAACGGGCGATCAATTGTTTGCAGACTCTTGATGTATGGATTTCCTCGGGTATGCGAAGTAGAACTCCACCCAGAGACAGACCAGGGAACGAACGAACGAACGAACATCAATTTTCCAAACGACGCGTATGCAAATGCTGTATCTGTTTTCTTGCCCTCCTCCCCCCCCTCCCCCCCCTGCCCCTCGTATTCATCCATCCATACTGTCGGTCATGCATTGACGGAAATATTTTTGGACATTGGCAAACATAGGCGGCCGTCTGTACGTTTCTTTCTTCCCTCGAGAAAATCTGTGTCGGGCTACTTCGACAACCTTGACTATGAAGCTCTATTGAGCGCTTCTAGGACCCCTTCATCGTTGAAGATTTGCCTCCATATCTTTCTAGCACAGGTCTGAATTCGAGAAGCTTTCTGTTTCGATTCTATCTTCTCGTTGTAAGAAACCGTGCTGCGGATCTCCGCGGAGGCCACCACCCCGCTCCTTCCCAAGCCCGAACACCGTTGTTGTAGTCGACTTCCAAAAGGATCAGACGCTCGGTTAAGGAGCCCCTGTAAGCGATCGAAGTAGTCGGACGAGCATCCGCAGGTTGAGCACTTCCTGAGGAAACTCGACTGGACATTAATCACCCTTTGGACAGTAACGGACAATCCTTTCTCACGGGTCAGGACCTTCTGGAAGCAGAGGAAGTTTCCGAACGGCGATAACGGTCGACAGACCACGACAGAAATCTGCTCGGAAATCGAGCCTGGCCTGACTGTACTCTGTTCGATCATGCATCAAGGTGCCTTCCATTCCATCGAAAGACTTTCTGAAAAAATTGTCGCGGAGAAGGGTAGTCCGAGCTGGTACGACCACCCGAAGATATTCCGAAACAGTGTCCCTCAGAGCCCACCGGAGTTTTCCTCAATTTGAGATTTCCGGAAACATTGCGACTCTGACATAGGAACTGGAATCACAGACAAACTCTGATAAGATTCGAGAAATCGATCGAGTTCGAACCGGCTCCAACGGAACAGGTTGAGAAGATGTGCGACTTCTGTCTACTTCCGAAACCCCCTCACGGTGCCTCGTGGGTTTCGACGAAAGATCGATGGTCTGGATCGGTCAGAAAACACTCATTCGATCGCAGACGAAACGAGTTCGTCTCGAGACGAAACTCTCTATTCTGACAGGCATGTCTTCAAAGGTGACTTGTTTGACGAAAAATATCCACGAGTGGTGATGTGGACGAGGAGAGTGAGCGTTGGAGGAGCGGAAATGTTCTGTCAACTGAGAACGGAAAAATTTTCGATGTTCAGGTAGCTGTGGAGAGCAAAACGAGGCAAAAAAAGAAACCGATTCTGCATCGAGCGATGAAAACCTCATCGTTTTGAATCGGACTCATCGACCGCTATGCGCTCTCCGAAGTAACATTTGCGCTTCCTTATTCAGATCATCCCAGAATCGGGAATGACGCGAATCTCTGAGGGAATCTTTCAACTGAAAACAACTTTCTACTCTGATCTGAGCACACGAGTGCTCTTGACCGCGATCGATTCCTGACGAGGCCGACCGCACTCCAACAGCGAGAACATTCTGAATAAAACGCTAAGGTCTCTCGAGGACTCGGACTGAAATCTTTTCCAACGCTGAATGGAGTCTGGAAATGCGATCCACCAGATTCGAATCGATGGAATTCTTCTCTTCAGCTTCTGTGAATGATGAGGTTCAGCGACCGAAGTCAGACCCACCCACAAACGGTGTTCGGAGCGATTCGCGACAATACGACTCGGTATGTCGCTATCGAGAGCCAAATATTGAAGTCAGCCTTGTGCCGGTCGAGGCCTATTTCAGCCCACCTATTCCCACCCTTTCAACCCTCTTTCCGTACCGTACCCCCCTCCCCCCCTCGTACTACCTTTCGCCCAACCTCTTCCCAAAACTCGCTCACACAACTTGGCCGGAAACGACGTTTTTTTAGAGGATCGATAAAAAATCTTTTGCGGGAACGCCGACCGCCGGAATCCACGAAATCGTTCAATGGCAGTCCTACCTGGGGCCGGAGCCGCGTTTGATGCACGAGCACAGATCCAGGGCTGGGGCTCACACTGCCGAGTGAGGCCAACACATAAAAGGCCCCAAGCAACGATAGTGTGCGTTTTTGTGGCCGACGGCGCCGTCAGGCGCTCGGATTTCGGCGTTTTTACCCCATAAACAAACTTATCCGCTCCGAGCACATCGGCAGACCACTAGGAGACATCGAGTTCAAGTCCACTCGAGTTTGAGGATCTTTGGCTAAAAACACTAAAAACACCTTTTCCTCAGATGCTGTAGAAGGACCTTGAATGAAGGTCACGTTGTTTGTTTCAACACGCGCAGAAAACGTGACGTTTTGAATGTTTGGATGTGTCTCGATGCCACGAAGAAACAAAAAACTCCTCAATTGAAAATTTTCAAAATGGCAAATCATTTCGCTGAGAGTACAACGATGTCCCCAGAACATGAAACATCGGATACAACGCCCGGTTCGAGTTCACCGTCAAGCCAGACTTCGCTACCGGCGTCTCAGGACGCGTTGACTCTTAGCGAAATCGAAACAATCTGGAGCAAACAAGCGAGTTTCGGTCGAAAGTTGGCGAAGTCTTTATTCGAAGTGGCGAAATTCGCCATTTTCAGATCGGAGCCCATCAAATCCATGGATAACAAAGTGGTCGATTCCGCACGAGCGATCGATGGTATCCTATGGTTGAGGTATCGTTACGATGTACTTTGGCGGGACATCACCGAACACGTTCAGGCCGAGGGTAACGACACTTGTCGAGATTGGGAGTTCTACCAACGACAACTGAACGCTCTGGAAAAACAGCTCGTCCAACATGTCGGCGAGATTCGAGTGACGTTCAAGTTTGTACAAACCATCCAAGGCTGGGCTATTCCAGGTGCATACCTAAAAATAAAGTACCACACAATGCTCTCGGAAGACGTAATTAATTTACAGCGGGACAGATCCACCGGAGACTATGCGGTGTGGACTCTACGCGTCGGCCAAGCGAATTTCGCGGGGATGCTTCCCGTGGCTAGATTGACACTCATGCGGCGACAAGTCAGACAGGAGAATCAGCTGATCGGGATATGCGACACTTTCCTGTTCCCCGTAGGAGAAAGTCTCGCATTGCCTGGATTACAGGACCCCGCAGCGCGATGTCCGGATCTGGGTTCAAGAAGCTGTCACTATATCTTTAGGAGTCCCGATCATCAGCAACAATCTCTCAAGCCGTCGCATCCTGTCGCGGTTATCGGCGTGCATCTGGCGTGGAAGCCGAAAACCGCTTGTATCAAAAACATCACATGGCCATGGCAACGGCAAATCGGTAGTGCATCTCCAGCATCTTCCTCCTAGCTGAGGAAAGAAGTTTGTATGATGCGAGCGGAAGGAGTGAACTTTAACATTTTGAGCGAAAACCCGATTTGAAAACCTCAAGTGAATCCCAGGACTCGGGACGTTGATGTGGAAGCTTGAGCTGTCATGCTGTTTCACGAGGACTCCGACAAATTTTCGACTCAGGACTTCGAAGCGAAAATCAAGCTCGGGTTTCGATTCTGAATTATGGTGGATTCAAAGATTATGTTTTACTCTCTGTATAGCGATTTTGTGGATAAGAATATCTCTAAACCGTATCGAAAATTCGGGACGATGGTGAAGCAGAGCGAAGTAGCAAACAGGACAAGAAAAGGACATTGAGGCGGTTACGGTGAGACGACCTTCATTGACAAATTGAACGCGTTGTGGCGCGTGAATAACAATATTTGTATCATGGTTTTTATAGAATGTATTTGAGATCTTCACGATCCGATCTGGAGTTTGAATAAAACTCCTGAGATGTTGAATTGATGACGTAGAACCGCAACTAGTCTTGCATTATAACACTTCAAAAGCCTCGAAACGGGACTTTGTTCTTCTATTTTCATCTCTTTCAAGACTTTTTCGTTTCTCTCTCTTCTAAAGCCATAAGCAGCAAGGGACTTGCGACGTCCCGGTTTTCGTCTTTTCAAATAATCATTTTAATGTAAGTACATATTTCCAGATTCCAAATAATCAAACATCTCAAGTCCAGAATGTTTATTCTGGTTATTATCTACCTGCGAGTCCAGCGGCTCTTCAGAACAGAGAATTTCGATGCTTTCAAAGTTTTCGAGATTGGATCCAGTCTCTTCCGCTGAATGTGTGTCACTTGAAGAGATCGAGGACAGGCTGAAAGCTTTCGTGGGAGGAAGAGAGAGAGAGAGAGAAAGCGACACATATACAGCGGTACATCGCTCGGGACAGTGTTGCTGCTCTCCAAAGAGATCCGGTTAGTTGATGCCAAGAAGGCCATTCATCGATCAACGAGCGTCGCGAACGATGATCGGGTCGTCGTTGTCGTCGACGGCCGGCACTCCTAAGCCACAACATCGGAGGTGAATCAACCCTTCAACGAAAAGCCCGTTATGAAAATGACAGATTTAGCATCGGAATGACACGGGCCAATTAAATGAATCCGAGTTCCGGCGGATCTCCGTTAGCCAGCTCCGGTACGACTCCCACAACCAGAATCACATCCTGTCGACGAAGGGTACACTGACTACGGTCCGCTAGCTGACCCACAGACCGCGGGACTTCCCGAGCGGACAGACGATCTGGCTTCTCGGCTCCACCGGATCAACACAGACCGTAAATCAAGGTGAGTGGAATCTCTGCGAGTTTCGAGTTTGTTCCACGAGATTCGTTCAACCGATCACTCGACGCAAACTCCCACCTCTCGCGCAATACAAACGAAAGTTATTGGACATCATGAATGCACCGTGGCGGACTCCAACACCGAAATGAGCCCTCGTGTTGGTCGTGGCAGGAGAAGCAATCGTTCAGTTGATGTCGAACGGCGCGGTTTGTTGCTCAGAGAATAACGAGAGTTATCATCGTGCGTTCAGCAACTCGCTCCGAGCCAATGATAATTATGGATCCGACTCTAATAATAATCAGCAGGCCGTAAACAGGCCCTGCCGCTTCACTAGTTGAATTGTTGCATCGTTCATTCGTTCGCTCAGTTGGCTATATGATTGCTTTGTTGCTCGACTTCGTGATTAACTCCGAACGGAGTTGGCACCGCGCACGCTCAGGTGCGATTAAGAGTTTGTGATCGAGTTCTCAGCTCCCTCTCCGAGCTACCTGAATGCAGATTCAGAGTTCGTCGACAAAAGCGAAGCGTTTCCATTGACCGCAGCCGAAGAAAACAGACGATGACTGCACTTGCTCGAGCCCACCTCACAAAAGAGCGGATCCGGGAAGGCGGAGACAGTGATGAGCATTTCCCCACTACCCTCTAGCTTCACTGGCTGCGTGTTCCTCAATCGATTCAGTAGATACCTCAACCGAGCGCGGGCTCGTCGACTTGGAACGATTGCGGGGGCTTCAAGTGATTTTCGAAGCGCTTGCAGTCACTCGCTTAAGGACCACTCAAATTCGAAGCCTTCCCCGCTCGCTTTCACCCCATCTTCATGATGATTCGATGCTCGTTTTTCACCGATTTTCCCTTTTCGCTCGCATTCGATTGCTTCTTGAGTTTCTCCTCGACTTCCGTTGAGTTGGGCCATTCTGACGCTGAAAACTCGGATCGGCCGGATTAACGGCGTCTCTCCGAACGATAGGCGTTCGCTTCAAAGAGATTCGCGATGGTAGTCATTGTTGTCGTCGGAAGACGCGGACGAGAATCAGGAAGAGGAGGAGGAACCGGACTGGCGGAGTATATGTGTTTGGAGCAAAAACTTGAACTCTTCCGCCTCATGCTTAACCTAAAAAGGCTTTATGCTAATGTTCCGCTCCTAATTAGAGCAGTGTCTTGTGGCGGCGACGTGGCCGTGGTGTTGGTCATGTTTGTGGTCGCTGTCGCAGTTTCTTAAACTGGGGACGACCGATAAAAAAAAGCAACTGCCGCCTACCCTGGCCCCGCACGGGCCTTCCCCGTTCCGCTTTGAAGTCACTTGGTTGTCTCTGAACAGTGCACCGCCGCCTACTGCATGCTTGGAGAGTGTTGGATGTCATGGATTGCGAACGCCACATCCGCCGCCACCGTCGAATTAATCTCACGACGACATCTTCGCGCATCAGTTAACCCTTGTCTCTTTCTTGTGGGGTCTCGGTTGTCTTTTTTTTTTTGCCTCGAGCTCGCATAAGCCAGCCAGCCATCCGGTTAGCGCGTGCGCCAGCCACCGACTCGGCTGAGAACGAACTAATTACGAGATGATCGGGAATTCAAAAATGAAGCGTGTGCATGGCTCTGGCAGGCCATCACGACGACTTTGAACCGATCGCTAGTCAGGCAGCATACCGGTCGCTCTGACGGCCGTTTGGATCGATCGTCAGACTCAGCTGAACCTCTGCTGTGGTCAACCTTTCTCGAAGTGCTTCCACCCAGAGTCACCCTTCGCACTTCTCTGGGGGTCTGGCAGGCCGAGCCCGTGCTGTCTCCTCCTTGTGCGAAGCAAATTAACTCGTATCAAGACTCTCGAACTTTTTGAAAGTTGATCTGAAACAGGTCGATTATAGCAAGTGGCAGGGCATGAGAGATCGAGGAAGACATCTCGGAACGGAAGCTGCAACGTCCTCCGTTCTCAGGTGAAAATCAACTGATATTTGAGATGATTCAGATTGAATGTCCCAGTTTGCGAGAACGTCGGAATCTTAGACACAGATTCTCGCACCGAAACAGATCACCGTATCTGACGATTGGACGTGGTGTTTCTCCGGTCAACGAATACCGACAATATTACGAATACCGATACGACCTCGACAATATTAACCCAAAGTAGAGTATATCGAGTAAGATCGTTTCAGTCCGCTTAGTAATGGTCTAGCTCGAATTCTTGAGATTCGAGAGAAGAAAGGCGGCGGCCCACGTTATACACTTATGAATATCAGCCGGTGAGGTCGAAAGTATTGGCCCACACAACGTCGCAGCACGCATAAGGAGACCTGGCTACCACCACTTATACACGGCAGAAAGCCGATCGACCGGAGAGCGCACGAGAGAAACGAGGTTGGCACAAGTTGTCGAAATTGTCTGTCTGATTTTGGGCGTCGCCTCTTGTCTCTCTTCACGGATGAGGGAACACCGGCTCCCAAGGTACCTCGCTCGGAGCCGGCCACTACAGTTGTCATAATACGAGTAACCTACTCGAGCCATAATTCAAATCGACTTTGATTTCGACCTGGACCTCAGTTGTCACGATAGAACTCGAGAAGCAGGAGCATTTTCAATTCATTTGACGTTTGAATTTGTTTCAATACCGCTTCAGTATTCTCGGGATGCCGTTCGTCGGAATTATTGAGGATGACAGAATCAGAGAAGATTTCAGCGAATTTCCTCGAAAAGGTCCGGAAGACGTTGGGAAATCTTAGTTTATTCCCGCAGGGCTCAAGTGCGAAAGGCCTTTGCTAACCAGACACACTGCCACCACCGGCCGCTTGTGTTGCGGCTGGTTGGGGCGCAGCCGATGATAACTATGAGCTCGTCGAGATATAATGAGTCTTAATCGAGTCACTGCTGCAATATGAAGGCCCGTCCGATGTTAATCTCCTAGTTGGTTTTTATAAAGCATTATAAAGTCCTCGGAGCGCGGCAGTTTCTCGTCCGCAGCAAGAGCAACCATAAACTTTGGTCTGATGTCTTTTTCAGAAGCCACATAGAGACGCAGCTAGTCCACGCAGTCAGTCGGGAATCAGCAGCTACGGCCAGTAGGTGTAAAAGGCCCATTTGCAGCCCAACAGCACCAGCCATAACACCATGACCACATGACAGCAGGGACGACTAAGGAGTTAGAGGAAAAGGAGAAGAAGAAGGAGCAGTAGCAGCAGCAGCCCAGGATGACGACGAGGTCCAGAGCCGGAGTCCGTTTAAATTTAGAGCCTTGCCCGGACATAAATTACTTCGTTTCCGTTCCGCGTTCTCGCCCAGCAATCCCTATCCTTATGTCTCCCGCGGTATAAAAATCTTCCAAGGCCCCAAAGTGTAGCAGCAAATATAGAAGGCAGAAGGCTCCGTTCTCTTCTGGCTTCCTTGGTGCAAACCCCCCCCCTCCCCTCCCCCCTTCCAAGCTCGACGACCCGATTCGGCCCTTGCCGGCAACTCTTCCAATTTCTGCCCTGCCCTGGCCCGAGAAACGGACGGAACGAGAATCGTCTGGTGGAAACGCCCGCGATCAAATTAGACCTGACAGCTGGATCTGTCTTTATTTCTTGACGAGAGAGCGTGTTGCTCGCTACTGGAGCTGCTCTGTAGTCGGAGCCACGGCTCCTTCCGCCACCACCGCTGTCGTTGTTGCTGCTGCTGCCGCCGTATGTATCGACGAAAAGACGAAGGCTTTGTCTTACGGAACATATTGGGTACTGATCTTCGATAAGCTAATGGACGAACATGCTGAACAATACACAGAGTCAGTCAGGACCGTGAGTCGACCGACCGACCAGTCATCCATCCAGCGCGCACCGCAGCAGTCGGGCACGGAACAGCTAACCAAGAAGAAAGTGCTTTGTCGAAACTCTTTTCAGCCAGGTTTGCTCAAAACCGATGAATCCCTCTAGATCTCTCTATTCAAGAGTGTTTTTTTTTCTTTATTTTCAATGAGCCAACCGAAGAATAGTTGTCTTTGGAGAAAAGAAAGATTTTCTCGCCCGCGTTCCCACTCTACGCATTGAAGAAACATCACGAACATTTTTTTTGTTCTGTCCGCACGAGCTCTGAAAGACAAAACCACGCCGAATGAGTCCGTGTTCTAAGGCGGCGGATCTTCACTACTCCAGCACTTCGTTTCTAAACTCCGTCTTCTGAAGAGCTTTTGATTCATTCAGTTCCGATGTTTGAGATCTTCGGACTCGTGTCGTTGAGAAGCAAATGAATTATCGGTAGAGAGTTCGAAACCGATTTCCAAGTCCTCTCAGTCCGGAACAGTTGGAATTCCTCGCGCCAGAATATCGACTACATCTTATCGCAGGAATCAATGTCTCCGATTACAGGTTCTGGCGTTTGCTCGGGGAGTCTGAAACGCTGGTTGCTTTGTTGCCTCGTTCGACGGTCCCCTGTTTCTCCTCGTCCGATGCTAAATGTATTACAGCATAAAATCATTACCGCACCTCAGCCTCAAACCTCACCGAGTCGGTCGGTCGGAGGGGGGAGATAGACCGCAACAAGAAGACATTCATAAGGGTGAGCAAGTGAGAGAAAGAGCGAAAAGGAGGCCGAGCAAGAAGAGAGATCCATCGACCAACTGAGCGATCGAGGGTAGCTTTGAGGGAAAAGAACTCCGAGCGAAGTGAAAGGAGGCGTCCCAGTGAGAGTGAATTCAATGCACTCAACAAAAGGCCGTCCAGATGCAGATCGCGAGCCCTTGCATCGCCATCGAATCCGATTGTCACACAGAGCTGACCGACAAATCGCATGTTTGACTGATCTCAAGTGACTTCACACGGAATTGTTTTGTTCTGAAATCTGCAAAAAAATCAGGAACGACCCGCTTATTTCGCTCTGGAGAAATCGTGACATGATAACCCGCCAGAGAACTCGAGGAAAACGGAGATTCTTCTTTAAAACACCAAATCGGAGAATTGAGACCCAAAGTCGAAGAGTAGCAGTCGAGTCTTAATGGAAAACTGGTTTGGTCCTCGACCACAGCCGCGCGAAGTGGAGAGCGCTGCTTGTTTCATCAAGAAAACCTCTTTTTCCTCCTCCATGTTGAACTGATTACATTTGAAATGGATGAATGTGAGCTGTCTGTACAACGTGTCAGTAGTTTCATCAAGGCGTCGGTCGCCGTTACCAGTCGGTTAGTTTGCTACCGGTCTCTATCATCACTCTCACCGCGGCAGCCGCTGCTCAAACGAACGAGAATTTGGTGAAACGTCTGCTTAAATGGTTAACTTGTTAGCCGCTTTCAGACTGACATTCACAGACTCGCGTTGCGGTGAGATCTGAACACGGCTCGCTCGCTCGCTCGCTCGCTCGCTCGCCCACACCGGCTCCAACGCATTCAGATGTGAGATTAACACTGAACGATTTGTTCCATTAACAAACGTCACACTGTTGAAGACTTCATCACGAGGGAGTCGTCGCTGGAGCGCCAAATTGAATATTTCGTCCATGTTCTCCGGAACGGACTCGAACGAGATTACGAGACCAGAAACTCATTCGTGTGCGAAATCAAGGAGAGAGAAAAGAAGTCCTTCTTCTTCGAAATGTCTTTCGCACACGCACACACACACACACACAGGATCCGATTCGCATATCAAGAGTTTTCTTCCGACCGAGCACTAACAGGACGGGGACCTTCGACGCCGGCGCCGGTGCCGTCAACGGAACCGTTCGGCAATTTGCGAACTTCCCTCGCTCGCGAACGACTCTGATTTCAGCTGCCGCGACCGTGGACTTCGGAACACGACAGAAAGACTTATTTCCTCAGATTTGTCCGCTTGACCAACAGCTTTTGCCGCCGAACACGTCGAAATCCATGAAAGGAGAAAAGAGCCGCTGAGGGCAGATTCGGGGTTACAGCCAGCGTATGGAAAGCCGTATGAAAGGAGAACGAGGAGTGGGGTTCGGAAATCGCGATGGGGTGGACAAAGGGGGAGCGCGCGAGTCCACACCATCAGTTAAAGTGGTTTCATTATGGTGAACGTATGCTGAACGTAGGCGTCATAAAAGTTTAATGTCATCACTGGAAGCGGTGAGCAGCGGCGACTGTGTTGCACCACCAGCGGAATTTCAAACATTCGCTGAATCCGCTGATGCTTTGCGGTTTTAACCTCGACGAGGCGAACTGGCCAGCGGCTGTTGTGGCTTGCCATCGCACCCCTGAACTCCCGCTCGCTCGCTCGCTCGCTGGCTCGTCCATCCGTCCGCCACACACGCGAAATGTCACACAGTTCACTTTTGTCCAACTCATCGAAATTCCTCGTGAAGTCGAAAGATGTCGAATTAATCCGACGCCATCTGCAACAACGAACGAACGAACGAACGGCCGATCCACAGACTGCCGGACACATGATGATGCTGTCCCTTCGAGAAGCTGGGGCATCGCATCTGTTGAGAGACGGAAAAATGGGGGAGAAGGGAGCAGATGAAGAGAAGCAACTCTACTCGAGAAGAGGATTTTCATTTTTTGCAGCTTGTGTCGGATCCGAGGAGAAAAACATCCGAATTAGACACGATCCGAACGAAGGCTGAAATCCGTTTTAGCGAGACGAGTGAACGAAGAGGATGGCGTCAATATCGAAAAAGCAGCGAGTGAGCGACAAGAAGGGATTGTACCGGAAACGGTAGGAGTAGTTCGAAGTAGACGATGACGACAAGGGGAAAAGATGAGATCTTTTGAATTCGAGGACTCGCGCGCTGGCCCGCTCACGCCCCTCATTGACTGCTTTAGGCCATCTTGGTAATACGATGAATGGAAAGTTGAATAGCAATGAACTCCTTCTCGTTTTCGTCCTCCTGAGCCGTCGCCGCGCGTTCATCCTGCTCTTGCCTTTCATCCTCCTCTCGAAGAGGAACTAGAGAGAGCATCTGAGAATGAGAACTATACCCGTTGTCAGGGCACACAGACGAACAGCGAACTAAAAATAATGGGTCTGCCTTCTAGGAGGGTGAAGAGACGAAAAAAGAGGGAAAAAACGGCGAAGACATCGGAATGTGCACGACTCCTCTAATAACACCCATATCTCGTCTCATATCGACGCCTTTTCGAAAGTCGTTGATTTGAGTGCCCGACGAAACCTTGACTTCGCTCCTCTCTCCGGAGACGAGGAATTGCGGAAGTTGCGAAAAATCGCCGAAAAATCCGTCTCAGGAGTGGATGAGGAGCGAAACGAACGATGTCGACATTGAAATGGAATCAGGAGGTTCATAACATTCGCAGAAGTCAAAACCACGAGAGACAATGGAACACACGAGGTGTGGAAAATTCTGCGGCTCTATTCCGTCGAGGTGACGAGCCACCCTCGTCAGAGGAGGAACCAGGAGGCGACAGTGGACACTCGAGGACCTGGCGAAGCGCTAAATTTATTCAATTCGATTTTGAAGTATTTGACGAATCGAACAAAAAGAAAGAACCGCCGCTGCTGCCGCGAGACATCCGCGGCGACAACGATGAGGAGGAAGAACAAGAGAGAGTAAGGAGATCGTCGGCTCGAGAAGGAACGAAGTTTAACTTCGTTACACAAACGAGCCTCGTCGTCGTCCTCTACAGACAGGCCACTCGGAAGCAGCCAACGTACCCTGCGTCTCTTGATGGCCTCGGAAACCGTTCTCTTCGGCCCCGTGCCGCGTTCTCTTAACCTTTTCGCGGGTAGATGAGGCACTAATCGACGGTGCTACCTCGTCATCGACTTCGACGACCATTCCAGTGTGGAGTCCGAGTGTCTTGGGCCTCATTCAGTCAGAAGTGGCAAAAAGTACTCCCATTGCTGCTCGCAATGCAATGGCAGTTGCGGTTGTTGTTAATCAATTATTATGTCAAACCGCCCACTAGCGACGTGCATATGGATTGCGAGGGAAGCACTCCCAAATTGAGGCCTGGTTTTGAGTCTGTTTTACTCGAGTATGGGGTCGGTCGGTCGGTCGGTCGGTCGCCCGCCCGCTCGCCCGCTCGCCCGCTCGTTCGTTCTTTGCTCGCTCGCTAGAGTAACTACCCTAACCCGAACTCTTGGAACATAATTGAACAAAAACTCCCACCACAGAAATACACTGCCGAGGGCGCTTTGTCGGCACCCTCGGTCCCCATGCTTTCCGAAATGGATTTCCGGAAGACTTTGGAGAGGAGTGAAAGATCTCCCCTCCTGGAAAATCCCCCCATCCAAAACCAAACATCCGCTTCGACGCGCTCTCGGCTCCGTAGCGCAAAGGCCTCCAGTGAGTTTCCGGGCACTGGCTTGCACTGATCGTGATAAACAATGTGAGCAGCACCCTGAGAGCGAAAGCCCGGGTCGAAATGAATAAATGTTCTTTTGGCATTCTATGTTCTCCACCCCCACTTTCTGTTTCGCGATATCAGATGAGCATCGAAGAGTCATTTTTGGGGGGTAAACGGGTACCAACGAGGAGGGCATTTAGCCAACCGTCCCGGGGTTAGCACCCCTGATCGCCGTTCTTTCCGGGAGCTCTAGGTGCGTCTGCTCATTGGGCAGTTCTCGAACTCGCGGTCGTCACTACCGATTTCTTGGCAATTCTCCTGAACTTCGAATGAATTTTCGGTCATCCTTGGGGATTTGAGGTCCGTAAACGGAACCACACTACAGAACTTTGCACAAAACTGATCAGGAAGCCAAAATATTATTATTATCATCTCTCGCCGCCGACAAACTCATTCTCGTCAAAACTCTCTTAGGTGAAGCCAAATTGCACGAATCCGACACCAGTGGCAAAATTTTCGCGCGCTCGCACAGACATATCTCCTGCTGCTCCTCTCCGTCGTCATCCTTATTCTCCTGTCGACTGTGTATGCGAGCCGGCAAGCTTGCCAACCTACCGAGGGGTTGAGGTAGGTTGCGAGTGGGTAACGAGCTGAACTATCTGAGTTCGGGAAAGGCTCAGGTCGTTTGCGACAGGAAGAACAGTTGTGCTGAGATTTTAGCAACGAAACTGCGACACGGACCAATCAACCGTTCGAGTGACTCCGCTTCAGTGTTGTAGCTCTATTGACTCCTGATTTCCACTCCGAATCGCTCAAAATCCAACATTTTCCAATATTCGCTCTCATTTCGGTTCTCCGGAATTGTTGTCACAAGTTTTGCGCGGAAGGAACTGAGGAATATGCCGTTCTTGATCGATGTATGGATGTTCATTCACCAAATGACTGTCGCGCTCAGTCGGTCGCTTGCCTCGTGGAGCGAGTCGGAGGATCCGACTCGAATTGAAAACGACGCGAGCTTATCTGAGGTGATCGAGCGTCGCTGTCTCAACTTCTAATCTGGCTGCTGGCAGGTAGGCGCTTCGTATTTTCGCCTTTCCGTCGGCGTGCTCGCCCGCTTGCCAGCCAGCCAGGCAGGAAGGCGAAGCGCACTTTTCCACGTCAGTCTCATTCCCCATTACTCGAGCACAAATTCCCATTTCTCCTGTCGTCACAGAAGAGTCACTCTCGCTCGAGGTGAAGTCTGCCTCTCAACAAATGAACCGTCAAACGCGTTCTTTCCGGACTCCAGCTCCTCGCGGCAACTCCGAGATAGTTTTCTCTTGAGGACTCGTCCTCGCTAGACAGCGTTCGAACGAGATACTCAAAAAGCTACGCGAAACACCGACAAACGTTTCTGTAGAACCTTTGCGGCGTCAACTCTTCCATCAGAGCTGTCTTAAGCCCGAACAGTGGTCCATTATTAGCGGATAAACGAGGCGGAGACTAGTTGAGCTTGCAGCACCTCTGAGCCAGATATGTAAGGCCGTCGTCTGGATGTCGTCCCGTGTCTGACCGAACGACCGACCGACCAACCGCATGTTCCTCCTTGTATGTATGCAGCCGTTAATCACCATCGGACCATAATCCTTGAGAGGTGTCGCCGCCGCTTGCTGTAGTCCTGCAGGAACGCGTCGCTCATAAAGCGCTCCTCAAGCGCGTCGGAGTGGACAGTTAGCGACACACTTCCAAGACGCTGTATTCTCTTGTGACGAGGGAAACGCATTGAAGAATAAATAGACTAAGGTGTTGTGGCTCTTTTTCCATCAAGCTCTTTCCCATGCCGTCTCGTCCTGTCCTCAGATAAGGCGCGCTGTCTCGCTGCCGCTGTCAAGACAATCATCGTATTTTACTCCGTTTTAATAGCGACACGAGTTTATAGGCCGGTTTACACTGAGCGAGCTGTCGAGGAAGCTCGCCTCGGGCTCCGACCGTAAAGAAGATATAATGGCCCACAAAGATGACGATAAGACACCACAGATTCTAATGGCAGCACCACAAGATGATCTCTACTCCGTCCCGCGAAGTCGCACATCGTTACAGCTCAAACCACCCACTCCGATTCATTGTGGCAAGCGGCAAGTGCTTGAGTTGACTGTCGTTACCGACCTGACACGACGCAAATTACCCAGACAACTTGACAAGCACAATCTGAGCATCCGAAGAATTCGCCGGAAATTTCTTACGAAAGCGAAGAACATTTTCTTCCACTCCATCAGATCCCTGATCCGTAAGAATACTCATTCATTGTTTGATCATCCATGTGCCACGTGTTGCCATGAATCAAAATGCCTATGATCTCACGGAGTTCGGTAGTTTTCCAAAAATTAGCTCACCCTGAACTCGGCGCGGCGTCCGAAAATATCGCTCAGAAAATAGGCTCCTCGATAAGAGTGAGAGCAGCAGGTACGATTCCAGTCTCGAGTTTCCCTGTTTGAAGTGCTGCCTCAATATTGCTCTGAAATGGCTGTTGCTGCCTCTGTTTACTTATAGGTCTTGTAGGAAATGGTTTTGCGACAGGGCGTTGGTTGCCGCAGAATGGTATCGATGTCGACTCACTCGGACGGGCTGCGATGGAAGCTGATTGCGAAAGCAGGGGAGGAGCTGACTGGGCTACCTGGGGCCGGCTCACCGGACGGCCAGCAGACGGGCCAACAAGCCTTGGAACGGGCTCCCTTCGCGCTGTAGGTCGCCTCGGTGGGCAATAGATCCCGATATCGACGAGCAAATGGTCGTGAGGCTGTGTTTCAGTTGGTCTGTCGTATTTACGGCAGCAGTCAGTCTAGATGTCGCCCTGGGGAGCCGTGTTTTGGGAAGGAAATAAGGGAGCAATGTCATCTGTCACCGCAAAGACACAAACCGATATTCGTTCGTTTGTTGGT
Organism: Neoseiulus cucumeris; assembly: GCA_021527715.1. NCBI lineage: Eukaryota > Metazoa > Arthropoda > Arachnida > Mesostigmata > Phytoseiidae > Neoseiulus > Neoseiulus cucumeris. The sequence continues at coordinate 1,200,930 of JAJSRV010000033.1, read as the reverse complement.
CGACGCGCCATTCGTTGTCGATTGCAGTCATCTGGCCATCACCGTTGAAACCCAAGGTCCGAAGCGCTTCACCCACCAAGTGCACTTCCAGACCAGAGTTTCGAACTCGAAGTTTGGCGGAGAGTTAGAATTTCCTACGTGACATCAAAACTCTGTTCGATGGAGAACCAGACAGTTCCGATCGTCGATCGGCTGAGTCACAGTCGGCTGTTGCCAATTCGACTATGTCATCACTTTCGCTGAGGGCAATTTTCTGCCATTGAGAGTTTCCCATTCAATCAACACCCCGAGCACGACGGTCCGTCGCTTCGTTCGTTCGTTCGTTCGTTCGCTCGCTGGGCGCCAACTCAATAGAGAAGAACACGTAACGAGCAAGAGCAAAGATCAATGCCGATGCATCGGTCGCCATCGGAGGAAAAGGACAAAACCTCAAATGGATGCGTACGACGAGGTCATTTACATCGCTTCACTGTCTCGCTGCCGCCGCTGTTCTTCCTCGACTCCGAGCGCATTGAGCACCACCACCCCCTTCGTTCCTCAGAGCATATTCGTTTCTTCCCTGTCTGACGTAGACCCCGAAATCTGAGCACAAAAAATTGCCTAAATGATTAAGCCGACCGCTTTGGCAGCCTGCCGTGAGCGCAGGTTGGTTTAGCGAGCTGACTTCACAAAGTGTGACAAACGGCTTTCGGGGACCGCATTAGTGGAATGAAATCGGGCGCTCGCATACGTCTGGGGATTTAGGCGCTAACTGGTCGAAACGGATTCTGGGATTTCCGCCCTAGGGCCACATTTGCCACGACCGCCGACGCGGCGACGACTGAACTAAAAAAGAGCATGAATAAAGCTCGACCTGATGAACCTCGGAGGGCACCTCCGGCGCTCTCTTGCGCTTCAATGCGCTTCGGCGAAACTGATCGACTTTAGACCTCCGGTAACAACCGATTCTCGTCGATTCGACTCCGAAAGCATCCACGAGAGTAATTCTACTCGAGGAGCAGCTCACGGGCTCGAATCCAGATTCCCTGATTAGCTCTTCTGCTGCAGCACTCCTGAGCTGCAAGTTTGGCAAACCTATGAAGGATGGTCACAAGGAGACTTGCGGTTGGCGATCTCGCTGACTGGAAGGCTCTCATATCGTATGGTCGATGGCTCCTTGGCGAGTGCAATCCGACCTCACTGACCGCGCCTTCGGATGGACTCTTTGTCTCTAACCGGAAAGGCTGTCAGAGCTGCAGCAATTTCGCTTCCGGTAATGTGTTGCTTGCGGGGGCCTGGTAATTGTGTGCCATTCAGGAGCAAGCTCGGATTGTAAGAGGGCCGGGACGGACAGCCGTCCGGTCGCTCGCTCGCTCGGTCAGTCAGCCAGCCAAACTCAGCCGTGCTACTCTTGAAACAAATCTCAAACACTGACCACAACGGATCGGGTTACAGCACATTTTTCACGCGTCAGCGAACTTCAAGCCGAATAGAGTGGCGCTGCTGCTGCTGCTGCTTGAGGGATGGGAGGAAGATACTTTCATAACCTCAGATGGTCAAGTTCTGATCATGGGAAGAAGGGGACCAAGGGAGACGATGCTGCCGCTGCCGCTGCTGCTTCCATGGCTACGGTGATCAGTCCTTCAGTCCTAATAGGACCCCGCACGATGCATTAGGGACAGATCAGCGAAATCAGGAGATGCTTAGAGCCTCTTTAGTCCCTCGCTCGTTTTGCATACCCTCACTGGTTGTGGAATCATTCGAAGTTTTATCTTCTCGTCGTGGCCGTGCTTGTGCTCGTCGTCTTCTATGTCGATGACGGCGCAACGTCAGCGTCCTGTCCCCCTACCTCCTCTTCGCCAGACTGGCACTCCTGTTCGTCTCGGTGCAATGGTGACGATGGTGGTCGTCGACGACGACGCCGAGTTTCCCTTTGAAGAGTTTTCAGTAATCCTTTGTGTGGGTTGAAATTCGTAGGTGGACAGATCTATCTCCGAAAGCGGAAATGCACTCTATGAAATTCATTCGACGGAAGTTCGGGGGAGTGAGCTGACTGGCGAGTGGGCGCGCGGCAACTGACTGACCACTGCTTCCGGGGAGTCAGGACTCGACAGGAGATCGGGGATTACCCCTCCATCTCATAGTCCGGTTTTCGTCCTGCGGATGCTTGCGAGCGCTCCTCGGTGGAGTCGTGTATCACCAAGACAGGGCTGGAAATAACTTACATCGCGCTGGGCTCGGACTATCATAGCGAAAATTGAGAGACGAGCTCCCTATCCGAAACATTAGCATGTACATTTCGGACGTTCTTCGCATATGAGGGAATTTCGGAGTTCGAGAGGTCGAAAGTGGTTCACGGAATCGGCTTTGCTTCCCTCAACTGAATTTTCACGACTTGGTTTCTCTCCCGAATCTCGGATTTCACACTCGATCTGAAGATAAGTCAAACGAAAAAGCGTGCCGTATCCGAACAAAGACATAAGTTGAATCCAGAGGCCAAAGGTCGTATAAAGAGGCGAGAGGGAGTCCAAAGGGAGGGCCCAGGTCGGAGGTCGATTATGTTCACTCCCCTTAGAAACGACGCTGACTGGCTCACACGCTCGGGCGGAGGTGGAAGCGTACATCGAACGAGTTGGATCGAGAACTAGAATTTTCTATCACGTTGAGGTCAGATCGATAGTCGATACCGATCTCTGGCTCGGAAGATTCCAACTTCGAGACAGTTCTTGAGATTCTGGTGGCAGAACAACCTTGACCGGATGAAGAGACTAAAAGAAAAATATTATATCTTCCACTTTTGATGAGTTCATATCTGGTGAATCGTCATTAAAGAAAACGCGGTTCGCATCGTGTGGCGAATATTCACTGACGCAGCAATGAACGGTCACACGCGCAGTCAGGCAAGTGAGCAAGCACACAGTGATGACACTAATGGTTGCTAACTATTCCCAGTATTCTCTGTCATTAGACGGATTGTGTCAACACGGGCTGGTGACGACACGAGATAGGTGGTCGCTAGCACTTCGAAAACATGGACCATGCATAGGAGCGGACTGGATTCATTAAGAAGCCTGGTCGCCGTTGCGCAGGCCGGCGTTGTTGCAGTGTCTGTAGTTCATCCAGCTCGCTTCCAAATGAAATCCGTCGAACCTGTTTTGCGAACAGAGACTCATCATGAGCAGCAACAGCAGCAGCAGCAGCTGCTTTTCGCTCAGCTTCTGTTATGTTGTGTCGAGCAACGGCAACAATGTCTACGACTAGCAACCCTGTACGCTTTATTAATAGTGAGGCCATGACACAATTAAATGACACGGAGAGATAACACGCCGCTGACACACGCGCAACCGAAGCCACGCACTGTAGACCCCTTCGCTGAACTTAACGCAACCCCAGATAAGACTCGTTGTCTGATGCTGGAGTCTCCAACGTTTCGCCTAACGCGCATACTCCGCATGGATGGACTCTAGGAGAACTCGGATTTCCTGAAGAGTCTTGTGCTGATTTTCAACCCATGAACAACGACCGATAGAATTCCGAATGATAATTCCCTCGATTTTTCTTCCTTCCAACTGCCAACATTCAGGCCTGCGCGGACGTGCAACGTGCAAACAACTGAACGCGCAACTTGCATCAACAACAGCAATCTTGGCGCGTTTTCACGACCCATGTTCGATCGGCTCTTATTGATTCGAACCTCCATCTTGGAAACAGCGGTCATCCAGACGAGGATCCAGTACAGTGCTTTGCTTACCCCCAGTTTCCAGAAAAGGATTCTGCCCGACTCGGCGGAGAGTCATGGCGAACTCAGTGCTTGGAATGGGCGATCTTCATGAGGGGTGTATCGAAACACTCGATCTCGAGAACCAACGAGGCGTTATCGAAATGGCAACTTCGGATGAAGGAGCTCCGCGCATCCGGATCCAGTTTCCTCTCGTCGAACTCAAAGTTACAGAGGACGAACTCAGATACGTCGAACAAAAGACCAAGGTATGCTCGATAAATTATCATGAACCCGGTCGTCGGAGATGCTCGAATCCTCTTGTTCATTGAGTTTCCTGTTGACAACCAATCTATTCTGAGAGTGAAAACAAATTCCTCGGGGATTCCAGGTCACGTTCCGGTTACGCGACGACAGGTTTTCGGGAAAACATGCCTTCGAGGTGAGTATCAGACTTTGCAGTTGGGGAAAGCTAGAGTCAAGACCCTTCCTGAGTTTCTTCCGCAAACGGAAGTGACCCTCCCGATCCATCTCGACGGCGATGATTTCCGACCTGGCACTCGTTGACGATGAACGATATTCATGGATCTATCGATTTTCTCTCGCTTTTCTAGGTGACCCCGATAGAGAATGAACTTTGTTACGCTCAAATTTACGGCGTCGCCGAAGACTACTGCCGGGTGTTGCTTTGGGACCACCAAAAGCTTGCAAACGTCAATTTACAAACACTCAAGCGTGTGGTTCCCCATCATTTCGCTCTCACTATTAAAGAAAACTGTATTGTGCTTATGCATTGGACAGAGGTTCCAAAAGCAAGTAGCGAGAGAAGGTTTCCCGTCGTCCATCTTATAGAGCTGCACGATTCAAGAGCCGAGGCGGAGGAGGCTTTGAAACACAGAGCTGAAACCTCGAGGTTTCAAGCCGCGACAGGAACAACTCCGAATTCAAAACAGAAGAGCCGCGAAACATGTCCAGCAATGGGAACAGAATCGACATCGATACCACTGCAATTTAGAACCGAAGAGTTCGCGACGGGAAACCCGCGACGCTCACGGGATTGTCTTCTCGGATACGAGGAGGGTTCGTCCAAAGGTACTCCGGATTGCCCGTCGGAACCCACCAGAGACCAACTCCAGATCGCGTATTGGTCCGGGGTGAGGCACGGCGCTCTCCGATACCAACAACTGGCGTCCTCTCTCTTCGGTACCATGAATCCAGCTTTGAACCACTTTGCGATGAAAAAGAGCCCAGTGAATCATTTATTTTACCACAGCTGAGTCTGTTCATATAGCAGCTGAATGTTTTTCTTTTAGAAAAGCTCTTATTATTATAAACTACGACTGCATCCGAGAAACGTCTTCGTTTTGTCTTTCGTTTCACGAAATGCATTCTGAGTTTCGGAGTGAATTTCTTCGAATTCGTCTCCGGCAGGAATCGACGGCGTCGTGTTCACAGCTTTCCGGGATCGAACGCGATCTTGGCAAATATGCGAATTTCCAGGTGGTTCCAAACGTGGGTAACACCATACTTGAACTCTACCATTCGGAAAGCTTCTTCCGATCCTGTGCGGATTTACCACCGAATCTTTTACAGGTGATGCATGCACTGAACTTTTTTTCATGGAATTCCTCACAAAATGTTTGTTTATATTCGAAGCTGGTTCCAGAAAATCTTATATTCTCGCTGCCGTCTCTTCTTCCCCAACTCCTGGCAACGAGGATAGCTGCAGGAGGATTCGGATCTTTTTCTGCGAAGGAATTCAAATTATCGGAACCGAGGAGGCCGCCTTCGCCACCGCAGCAGTCGGGGATCATCGACGGTCGAGAATCGAGAAGCGAAAGGCGGTTGCAGGTCCCGGTCGAGCCCTTTCCAGGAGCCTTGCTCCTGCTCCACCTGCACCGCGCTCCAGCCGTGCCCCTCGGCTTACCTTTGCAGCTGGAGCTGGTTGTACGATAGCGTGTGGCGTGAAACGTCTCTTCTTTGCGTGCTTCTTTCCAGAGAGGAGGGCACCTCTTACCCCGCCCCACGCGCCGAGCTCTCAGCTAACCAATCGATAATTGACGACGCAGCCTTCGCAGCGAGCGAACGCCTGCCCTTCGATCCAGGGTGCAGGTGGATAGAACCTCACCCACAAGCAGCGTAAATGCAGCGGTCCAACGCATATTTATCGCCAGCGAGTGTTGCTGCGCCGGTTAAACTGAATAATTGATTTCTCCGGAGAGCCGCGACGGGTAATTCGATCGAATGCAACGAAATCGTCTCAAATCCTTAATTTCTCAGAAATCATGAAAGATCCATTTTCTTCTAAGGAACAGTTCGAAGTTATAGAAGAACAGTCAAGTACATATTTCAGGACTCTGTGTTCAGGAGAAGCATATCGACGTCGCTCCTCGAGCAGCTGTGAACCCGACATCTCGTCTTAATATTAACGAGCAAACCTTCTTCGTTGCGATGCCGATGGATGTACAGACATGGAACGTCTTCGCCATTGACAACCAAAAGCCGCGGCACCGTCACCACCACCACCACAGTCGCGATGAGAACGACGAGGACAGCGATGATGAGAAGCGAGGGAATGGGGACAAGGGATAAACCATCATAAATATTTGAGCAAAACTCTTGCTCTCAGCGTTGTCTGCCATGCTTGTTCGATTTTGATGAGAGAAGAAGCTGCTCATGTCTTTCGAGTCCTTCCCTCCCTCCCAGTATTCCTGACAGTCATAGAAAGTAGATTCGGGACAGTGAGTATCGGTGATTTGACTCGAAAATTTAGTGAATATAAACGTGATGGAATTCAGAAATTTTCGCAATTCCCGCAATCGATTCAGTTCTCTCTCAGCTCTCGCAGACTTTCACCGAGATGCTCGCTTGCAACACAGCCGAACTCTCCTTCCTCCTATAGAAGACGTCTCCTTTCTCTGCAAGGCTCTCCCTTTTCCAAATTCAAAGTGTGCGCCCCTTTCCGGTGAAGTCGTTGTATTCGGTCCACAACATCAGCGTCAGCGGTGCCGAGGCCCGTGGAAAGCTGGACGGATGGAGAGCTGACGAATTTGCAGTCGGGGAAGAGAGTTTAAACTCAGGAGGGAGAGGTGGAGTCTCCAGTGACCAAACGATCGCCATCTGTAAACTGAATAAAATCTCGATTTGTTTCCTCTTCCCTCGTTTGCTTGTTGTAGTCCTCGTAGCAGTCCATAGGCGGCTGCTGCTGCCCAGCTGTAGGATGTCGCTGATAGTGTCGTCGTCGTCGTCGTCGTGTTGTCCCTATTCTCGTCCGTTATTCCTCTCATTTTTCCTCCTTGTCGTCCCGGTTGTTTCGCTTCTTTTTAGACTGACAGAGTCATATACGATTTTCTCTGTCTCCCGTGTTTTCCTCCTGCGGTCGAAGGAGGTTCTCTGTGGTTGTCGATCGCAGTCGACCGACTTGTTTCCCATCCACTTAGAGCGCGCTCCTTTTCCTCTTGTCCGTCGAGTCCATGAGAGAGGAAGCGGGTTTCAAATTCTATCTGCGAGCACGAATGCAGCCGACAATTGAATTCATTCAATCTCGACTCCTACACCTGACTCCACTCCTACCATCACCACCACCACGAACAACAGGACGAAGAGCTTATTTCCCTTGACGGGGCGAATGAAGCGACGACGGCAACTGGCGTTTGTCTATTTTGTCTCTCGGTTTTCGCTGTAGTCGGTCGTCGTCTATCTGCCGCCGCCGCCGCCGTTCCGATCTAGGCACCGCCGTCGCCGTTCGGTGACATCTGTTTGACAATGTCCGGCAGTACAAGGAGAGCTTTTCACTTATTTCTCGACGATGTGGCCACCGTTGTCTCCTCCTCCTCCTCCTTCTTCTCCTTGCTGTGCTCGTCGTCGCCGCAGTCGTCATCAACATAGGCGACATCTGCTGATGCTTGCAGCGGGCAAGTTTACGGCCGAAGTCTTTGTCTAATTCGAATGCTTCGTCACTTGCTCTCCCCAAGCTGTATCGTTCGCGCGATTCCAAGTGAGCCGCCTTCCCTCGTCGTCTCGGGAGACAACGTCTGTCCATCGCGAAAGTTCCTTTATTCAAATCAAAGAGCAAAATCAAAACCGAGCGGAGGCGGGCTGCGATTCTCTCTCGAAGGAGGAAGCGGCATTTCGCTCATATCTCGTCGGCTTCGTCACGAGAGGCGCCGCAGTCCCTTGTTTCTTTCACCCTTGATTCGACCATAGTTCGTTAGCTTCGGCTTTCGTTATCGTGCCGTCCAGTGGACGGCGACAGCAGTCGTCGCAATTGTTCGAATCGAAAGTTTCGTCGTCTTTCCTTTTCAATATCGAAGTTATCCCGTCAAACTAGAGAAGAGATCAGCCGAATAATCTCTCCACTACGCATAGTTCAAAAGCAATGGAGATGAACGAGTTCTCCCTCCCTGGAATCAGCAAAATGCGCACATGGTAACATTTGGAATGACTTGAAATCCTCAATCTTCGAAGCAATTCTTCGTCCACCGCCTCCAGCGGTGTTCCCTTTCACTTCCCCAATCGACTGAACAAAATGTTGAACACCGACATGATGGATCCTCCTTCAGGAGATGCACAACGAGAATGTGACGAGCTCAGGAGAGAGTAAAGGACTTGAGAGGAGCAGACTAACGGGAGGGTAATGAGGAGTTGCTCGCAACTCGGTTGGCTGGATGGTCGACCTCGTCCCAAGAGTCCTTAGCGGTTTTCTTTCTTCGTTCTTTCATCTCTCCTTCCGTGGACGAGTAAGTCAGGAGCGGCGGCGTGTGGCCCATTCTCCTTCGGCCCACCTTTCATACCCCGATCGTCTTGGCGGTTGAGTGAACTGTTGTCTCCTTTGTTGCTTTCTCTATTCTTTTTTTTCTCTACCCCTTCGCGATTCCCCTAATCTGCCCTTCTGCTCCTCAGGTTTGCCTACCTTGGTCCTCACTATCTTGCCGAGCCAGTTGAGCGCTTGGTGCGAGGTGGGTAGTGATGCGAAACCTTCACCCCTTGCATCCTTTGCTTAGGCGCTCGGTTACGGTCGTTTTTGTGCATGCTTTCTCTCGTTTCTCCTCTTTCTGCAGCTGGTGGTGGTGGCGGCGGCGGCCGCTGCCGCAGTTGTTGTCGTCGTCGTCACAACTCCTTTTTTCGTCACAGCGACGCACTCTCGGCCAGAGGATACGAAGGAGGCAGACGAAGAGAAGAGATAAGACGCGTCAGAAAGCACCATCCATCTTTATTAAGTAAAAACCACAGTTATCATTGGTCCCCGAGAGACACGCAAGAGCTGAGTAAATTAACTTGCTGGGGCCAGTCAGCCTAGCAGCCAAGCAGCCAGTAACCTGGGCCGAGGGTCTGGTGGTGTTTGCCATCGCGCCGCCGACCGACGGCTCCTTCCACGTCGACCACTCAGCCCTCTAACGTCCTGCGGTGGAGGACATGCATGTCCTTTGGGGCTATTATCTGTCACCTCTCGGGGATGACCCTGGCTGGTCGGCCGACGGACCGACCGGCTAGATGATGGCCGCGGTGCATAGATGGTCGACCCAGCGACCGTTCGCTCTCTCCGCTTTAAGTGAGCAGACCCTCGGTCCGCCCCTTCGAAATGCACACTTTTCAAGACGGTCTTCTTTCTCCCTTGCTTTTCTGGGCTTCATTTCTTACTCTTCGTGTCTCACATTTTTCTCCTGCTCCGTCGCCGCAGCCACTGCTCTCGTTTTTGCCGTCGTCCTGCTCGCTCGGTGAAAAATTGTTCTCCAATGACACTTTGACAGAGGCTGCGAAATTGAACAGAAGCGAAAGTAGAAGACAGTGAATGGAAACCTTCATACAGTTTGAACGAGTGCTTTATGATTTTCTATTTGCGCGTGAGTTACTCGAATGGAAACTTCATCTCTGACTCTTGTTGATGCAGGGCACTCTCTGAAGGATCATTCCGCTCCTCAAACCTGAAGGGAAGATGAATGAGCTGAAGTCACAAACAAATTTTTCCATTGTTTCTCAGCTCTTCGCTCGAATGGAAGAATCCTCGAGGAATTCATATCCTGCTCGCCTGCCAGGTTCAGAATTTCGGACGACAAATGAGATCGCGTAAGTCTTCTGCTGCTCGAGTTCTCTGGCCCGAGATTCAGTTTCAACGACGGATCCAATCAGGTGCTTAAAGGACTCCCGGTGACGCCCCAGTATCGTCTGCTCCGTGAGCTCTCGCCGGTGCTTGTTTACAAGTTTATGACAGCGCTATCAGCTGATTTTCGCTGTCACTTTCTCTCTGTTACAAGTGAAGTTCTAAGAAGTGCCCGCAGTTGTTCTCGAGTTTTGTATAGGTGGATCGACGAATTCAAATCATGGATCTCGGAGCTAGCCTGAATTTTGACAGCGTAGTCACCGCCATCCGTGAAGCAGAGACGACGGATGCGGACTTCGAAACCGCCCTCAAGTCGAGCATCGGTGAGATACATCATCTTTTACAACGTTTCCACTTCCTTCTTTAGAATATTATTTGTAGACAATGTTGGATCAAGCTCCTCTGTAGATTTTCGCTATTTCACTCCAACGAATGGGAGGGGCTTTCACAATCGAAGGAGTTTTCCACGAGATGCGCTTCTTTCTTGATCTCAGGTCGGCTCCCTTGCTTTCGAGTATTTTCCGAGGCTCACGATATCGATAGACACCCAATTCTCTCCTTGTCAGGATAGCTGAGCGGACGAGGTGAAGATTCGAGAAATTGAAGCTGTAGTCGGGCGATTCGTCCTACGATCAGAGCGCCGTTACCGCCAGCTCTGCTCCTTTTCCGCGCGCTGTTCTTCAGTTTTATGTTTCTTATTGAAATGAGCGAAACATTTTCGTTTCTTTCAGATCGTCTCACAAGCGATGAACCATTCAAGGATTCTCCAGAAACGCAACCCTTGAGGAACATTCAACTGGGTTTGTGTTCTGTCTTACTAGAAGCATCGAAATTTGCCGTGACCGAAAGCGTCTTGGAGCAGGAGCTCAGAGAAGCAACTAAAGTGAGCGATTCGAAACGAATTCGAGTTCTCACTACTGCATACCGTGAAAACGTGACGCGTATTCGTGCGAAACTCGCGGTACTGGACTCGAGCGCAGTGCCCGTTTTAGTTGATTCGATCGCGTCCGTGAATTGTCGACTCACATCGACTGAAGTTGAGAAGCTGAGCGGAGCCGGCTGTGTGGTGAAGCTCATGACTTCTGCGTATCACGACGACGTTCAGTTCCATTGTACCGTTCCACAGCTAGAAGACCTTGTTTGGACACTTCGTCAAGCGACGAAAGTCGTAGAAAAGCATGCTCAGTGATCGTCGTTACTCCGTTTATCATATGAATTCCTTTCTTCCAAAGATCTAAGCAATAAATGGGTTTGAAATGAAATTGTTGTCCACTGCTCCATTCTCATACTTCGTTTTTCAAGCAATTTTCAACCATTTCTTCTCGCAAAGGGTTTTGTCGTCAAAGTTGTCGGATCGAAGGATATCGATCGATGTATCGTTCCGAAGGCACACCATTCTCCTTTATTTCAGCGAAACGATCATTTCGCGTCGGCTTTTCCGTCGTGAGGAAGAAGGTCTCCGGGCGATTAGTCTCGACAATGTGGTCGCGGTGTGAGCCTTTCGTAGCTGGATTCGAACGCTGTTGGAGGGTTGACAAAAGCGAGGGCTGACAGATAAGGGAATCTAATGAGCGGATCTTTTTCAAGAATGAAAAACACACGTCCTCACAAGAGGAAGCGACAAAATTTACGGATGAGCGTTTTTCGTAAGACAGACCATTGGCCAGCGACAAAAGTTCGACAGACATTAGGCCACCTGCAGGCTGTTGGTTAGCGGCCTGAACATTTCCACCCGTAGCCTCCCGTTGCCTGCCTGCCTGCCGGGCTGCTTGCCTCCATGTCGCACTATTTCCATTGAAAAGAGACAAAAAGTTGGCCCGACGGGAATTTCCTTTCTCACAGAGACGAGGGCAGAGTGTTGCTGCTGCGGTAGTCGAGCCGGCGGGCTGACTGACTGACTGCCTGCCTGCCTGCCTGCCTGGCTTCCAGTAGGGGAGCAGGTGGGAGAAGGAAGGGCTTTCAGGGGAAAATCTGGGTATCTGTCGTCAGGGGCGTTTACGGGCGACTGAGCCACCACTTGATTAGCTGATATCGGAAGAGTCGAGAGTGAGAGCCCACAGAATGATATTTTTTTCTCCTTGCTCGGCTTTTGGCTGACGCAGTTATTCGCACTTTCAGTCACACATTGTCAGGCAGCTCACCCCTCCCGCAGTTTCCTCTGACTCCCTCTGTGTCGCCTTTTCGATCGTCGAGGGTCGTCATTTATTTCCGCCATTTCGTCATAATTACAGATATCGACATTCTTCCGGATGATTCAATACAATCAATACCGACACAATAATACGACCCCGACAGTGCCTTTACTGTTCGGAGGCAATACGGGTGTCGATGCCAACAGCATACCACTTGCTCTCGATCCCACAACTTGGTTTTCTGAGTCTCGACGAGGGCTCCGAGAGGTCCGCTCGCTGAAATCGTCGATTTGCGCACAGCATGAGACGAATCTCCAAGAAAAACATCCACTATCATGTGCTGACTGCGCGTTTAAGAAACTTGGAAGTCCACCCGATGATTCTACCGTTGTTTTTGCTCCTTGTTTTTGTCGCGTCTCTCAATGAATAGGATGATTAGGAGATGCCACTTCCTGGGCTCTCGAGTCGTTCCCCAATCTCTCCGATCGTCGCATGCAGAGCGCTGCTCCTAAGAGCTGCTAACCCTAACCAAAAGCCATCTCAATAACAAGTTGGGTCGCTCCTACGTCGCCATTGTTGCCACACAACGGCGACGATGGCGGTCGAGCCGAGCGCAGGATCACAACCGCCGCGAACAACAATAACAGCAGCAACAACAACCACTGCACAACTTCCGTAGCCGCGTGCAAAAAAAAAAGGTTCAATGTGGCGCTGACAGAGGAATAAATCTTGACTCCCACTTCACTTCCGAAACAATGAAACCCTTCCGACGCTTAACCAGAGATGAAGATCTAACCCTCGCGGGCGACAGAGGCGAATGAAAGGTGAGTACCTCCCACTTTCAAGAAATCCCGCCAATGCTCAAATCAGGCTGGACGGGGGTCGACGAACATCATTCCGCAACTTCCGAGAGTTTTTTCTCGGCTGAGGACAAGCATGACTCAACAATCTGGCCCTTATGAATGAAGAAAAGAGGGTTTTCGGGCAAGAAGAGAACATCGCCGATCCGATCGTCCATCTTACCGGAGGAAGGCCTAACTGGTTGAGCTCGACGGGAACTATATGGCCATGAGATCGGTCTCTCGTGGAGGCATTTCTTCCGCAGCGATTGCGCAAATCTCGTATGATCGCTCACGGACATCCTGTGGAAAAAAGCAAAGGCATCGAATTTCAAATTCTACCGACTGTTCTTGGACGCGGGTAATCGACCGCCAGACGAGGCCATAAACTTTTATGTAGCGGTCGATCAGTCGTTTCGAAGGTGGAGTGTCCGACAGGAACAGTAGGCGCAGGATGCAATGGAGGCGCGATAGTTTCTACGTGTTGGAGCACCGGGAGCGCTCGGGCCACGTTTGAAAACCATTATGAATGTATGTGGACCTCGATCAGAACCCCGGGGATCGAAGGAGGCTTCCGACGCCGATCTCAATGTCCGAGAATTCCGCTCGGCTAACCAGCAGTCGGTCGGAGGCCCATGGTAAGTGACGTTGCCAGCCCAAGGTACCACTTGAATGCTATCGTTCTCAGCTTGTTTACTTTCTTCGTATTTACAGTCGAGCGTCGGTCCATCCAACCGGCTGTTTCTCATTCAATTCATTCATCGAGCAAGTCGTTTATGTGTGCTCAAAGCTGTTTACATCAACTTCCAGTTGAACGCGCATATTGTCGGTGGTGGTGGTGCTTCGAGCAGAGAGGAAGTTCCTTTCAATGGAAAGTGTGTTCGCCTCTTCCGTCGTCGTCGTCGATTTCTTTTCTTGATCTTCTTTTTTCGCTCCTCCTGCGACAGAGAGTAAGGTGCGAGGAAGCGTGAAGCCTGAGGCATCTCAAACTGTTTATTCACAGCTTCTCGACGCGGAGAGATCTCTGATCGAACGCTCCGGTACGTTGAGGTCTTGGATTGAAGACGGAGCCACCACGAACAGGACGGACGGACGGACGGACGTGGGCAAAGAAAGGACGATTCTGATCGTCGTAGTGATGGCGGCCCCGGTCGTCGTCCTATCGGTCAGCAGCTAACCGCGCCCTCCTGATGAATCCATTCAGATGCGTCGGGTCGATCCTTCTTTTGTCCACCATCCGCGGCGACCGAACTTATCTCACTCTGCACCGATGGCCTACGCTCTCTGATCTTGCCACTAGCTCACGAAGGGTGACTCGACCAAACGTCTACAGCCATCAGCGGAATGCCTTTCGTTTCGAAAGCATTCAATGGGAATGATGGATTCCACGTACATTGATTGCCCCATACGGCAGTGAGCTCTCGTCGGGTTGCATTAGGCTGCGGTGCCGAGAGTACATCGGCGAACCGAAACATTTCCCTCGGATGGACACCACCGCAGCACCCTATGGCAAGAGTTTAGGTTTTAAATAGAAATCTTTTCCTCCTTCTAGCAATAAAGGCAGTTTGGTATATGAGTGTGTGAGCGAGCTTTTCGATAGCGTCTGACCAAAATGGATGACCCTGAATTAGTGACGAACGAAGCCACCAATGACGCTCGGAATGATAAGAAACTTTTTCCCTTTTGTTGCGGATAAGTTCGACGAAGACTCGAACGAACGGACCGGTCCGAAGCATCGCAGCCGAAGAATACTGCTCGAATCGAGTGTGTACTGTTGTGCTCTGCTCAGGTGATAATTGGGGAAAGCTCTTCGCTTTCTGTCTGTCTGCTTGCTTGAATGCCTTGCCACCCACCAACCCTACCACCAAGCCATGTCGAGGCTCAGCTGTTCTTAGTCGGAGAGGATAATTATTCCTCATTACCAGCAAGCAGAGGCACAAGGATGGAATCGGCAGTTCGGTCGCCGTCTTTTTTGATCGCCGCTCGCCACTTGTGGAATAGCCACCGATCGACTGAATGTTCCTGCGAGTTCGTGGGGTGCCGCGGTCCCTCTGTCTGCACTTGCGTGCATGCTCGCGCCCATTCATCTGCGGTCGCGTCAGCGCTCACAGACGTAGACTCGCCCTAATGAATGCCAAAGGCGATTTCTCGCAAAAAAAACATATGCTCCGCTCGCCCACTCAAAACTTCGATCTGCTCCGCGTTTAAAAAATGCTCCCTCGAGCCTCTCGCCGCACGTTGTGCTAATCTGTGAATTATAACATACTCGTTTCCAGCATCGACTCTTGTGGACTTCCTGAGAACGAACCCTGTAACCTCGACTTGCTTCGAGATCACCGTGACTTTGGGGAAAAACTTCGAGAAAAGTCGAAACTCGATTCGACTGCTGGTTCAATACTTGAACGAATA